>JAQGAA010001362.1:0-15973 GCA_034696425.1 Isotoma viridis | reverse complement strand
ACCATTAATTTTATTTTTTCAGAAGACTCGGTAGGCGCTGAAAAATTGCTCCGGATCTATAGTATCTAGTGTCTAGTCCAGTAGTATAGTATATAGTAATTAGAACTTGAGATCTTTTTTATCGATAATGATAATGATAGATAACTCTCTAGAGATAGCGAATTATGTTGAACTGTTGAAGTGATAGAATCAATTTCTACTTATTAGTGACATGAAAGTTTACAAATTATTTCGTGTATTGTGTCCACTTGGATAATTAATTTCTGAGATATAGCAACTGCCATACGAACTTTGTATCAACGCTTTTTGATTTATTTAATTAATTGTATATAATATACAAGTTTTGCCAAAAAAATCGACTGACTTGCGGCGTTGTTGTGGCGTTGTGGGGCCTGATGATAAAGATGAAATTTTTTGGTAAGAATAAACAATAATACAAATGCAAATCACACAACTCAACATACATCCCATTCTTTACAATGTAGGTAATTCTATTAATAAAATAAACTCATTATAGACTTTTTTGTTTAACTAGATTAAAGAAACGCCCCCACCAAAGTATTCAATTCGTTCTTGAGGTTGAACAAAAGCAAGCCAATCGGAAGTATGTGTCGGAAGAAGACCCATTGATTGACATTTGTACAAGGCAAGACCCAAGTTGACAACGTTTCCGAAACAGTAAGCAAGCTTCTGGACAATGTGATGACTGCCTTCGATCATTTTAAACGCAGAATTAAGGCTGAAAAGGGCTTTGATTGGACGCATAAACAACATTCCTACCATCATTATTGGGAAGATCGAGATAGAATTTCCAGCCATGTACATCAGAAATAAATTCATCGGCACCTACGAAATTAAACAACCGTATTAAGTACAATCAATTAAGTGCACCCATTGATTCCATTGAGTTCAATCAATTAAGTCAACAATCAGGTGAGTTAACAATCGTACCTGTTTAATAGGAGCAAGAGCAAAATCCCAAGACCTTTTTACAATAAGATTAGGGTCAATATCCCGTGAAACATCTGCATGGTGGTGGGTAACATTGGCATTAAAACCAGGGGGGTTCGCAATGTCTCCAGACCGACTCCTTTAATTTAATCAAAATTAGTTCATAGCACATAGCTGAAAGCTGATAGCTTTATTGATTGACAAAACACAAAAATAGTTTTAGAATCAGCCCAAAGTTGAAAGCGAATGCCAATACACAATAATTGGCGAAAGGTTTCAACTCTTCAGATTAAAAATGCACCACCAACTTCATACTTAATCAATTTTTTTTTCTTTGCTAAAGGTACTTACTTTTGGGAAGAAGAGTATTCCAATGTCCATTTAAATCGCTTTGCTACAACCTTTGATCCAGCCTGACTAGTCATTTTTAATCTTTATTTTAGTATTACTAAACAAACAATGAGTAATCAGTTATTAAAATACTAATTAAAAACTTTCACAGATGACAGGAAACGAATATTTCACGAAAGTCACGATCTTACGATAATTTAGCAACTTTGTCTTTGCCGCTAGGGTTTCTTCTGGGAAATTCATGTAAAAAGCAATAGTTGATAATGTGCATGTGGTGGTTTTTTTATTGACTATTGCTACTAGAGACTAGTAATTTTTATGTGTCTTCTCGTGTCTTATTCAATTGTCAATTGGTGTTTTTGTTTCAATTACTTTTCAGCTAGTACCGTACGCAAATAATATTTTTGCATGTCAGTTCGAAAAATGACCCAGTTTTTGATTGACCATGCTTCTAAATCCGGAGCTCGTGTGGGTCATTTAACTCTAGCTGTTGGTGGTGCAAGTAAAGTTTACCCTACACCGGCTTTCTTTGTTCATACTTTGGTAAGTTGCTCTTTTATGATTTAATTATTCACCCCTAAGCCTTGACCTTATTAGAATATCTTTATGGTCTTATACTTTGACTTTGTATTGGAAACGATGTGAACCCTCATGTCATATACCTTTGTCAAATAAATAAACCATTGAATTGAATGGTCGTCCTTGTCACTTGTGTTGAGTGTCATTTTAATTTTGAATTTAATGTCATTTTGATTACTACTATCTTGCTTGAAGGGTGGCAGCATTCCTCATGTCACAGCTGAAGTGTTAGAATATATCTTCCCGGAAGGAGAAGAATTAGTAAAACCTCCACTACAGATTTCAATCGATTCAACAGCAACTTGTAGTGAAGCAATCGGCGTGTTTGGACACGGGATTGCGAGTTTTGTAGGGCTTAAAGACATTCCTGTTATGCTGACACTTCACAATCCTCTCATGCCGTTAAGGACTGGGTATAATGACAAGTCTGGAATTGCTCTTTGGTCAAGAACTGGAAGAACAACTATCAGTCCGAAAAGTTTTGAAAAAATTGTTGGTAATTATAAACCAACTGTTTTTCAAGGTAACATTGTGCATTGAAATTATAAAAATACATAACTATATTGTAGTTAGAGCCGTTAGAGGCCTTTATTGGCGTACGGTTTTTACATTGATAATAATAATGTATAATTTTGATATTGATTGAATGGCAGGTTTAAGCGATTACGACGTCAGTCCAGAAAGCACCGTCAAGCGGATTAAAAAATCTACTTTACGCGCAATAGAATATTTAGAAATTACTAAATCTGGTCAACATAAAGGTTTATTTGCAACAATAGAATCAGCATGGTTTTCTGTGGATGAGCAAGAAGCCACAAAGACTGTAGGATCAATCCTAGAAAAGCTTGAACATATTGAAGGCTTCGTTTTAAACGGCTTTAGTTGTAGTCCTATCAAAGTTCCTAAAGATGATGGAAAACCCAAGCCTATTGAAGTCCAAAACATTAATTTCCAGTTGCTTCAAAAAGTTTTGTCAAAGCTGCCAACAGATAAGCCACGCTTTGTTCCAGGGCCTTTTACTCCCCATCAAATATTGCAGTTAGTCATCCAAGGTGTAGATCTCTTTGATTCATCTTACCTTACCAAAATGGCAGATACTGGTCAAGTTTTTATACTTGATCAACTAGAAATGAACTTAAACAAATTGACTCTTAAACAAGTCAATGAAGATTTACCAGCAAGGGGTGAGCTTGACTCGAAAATTGATTCAGAAGCCTCTTTAGGTTCTATATTTTCATTGAAGGACAAACGGTATGTTCTAGAGTTATCTTAATTTGACAGTTTTTATGGTCAGTTAAAAGAGGTTAAATCGTCTATTAAAATATTCTGTATTATAGTTTCTTCGATGACTTTTCTCCTGTATCCAAATCATGTTCGTGTTACACATGCCGTAAGCATACAAGATCGTATATAAATCATCTTTATGCCACTGACGAACTTCTAGGACCGGTTCTCCTTATGATGTAAGATTTTAATTTTAAATTTATATTTCTTTCAATATACTAAATTAAAACATATCTATATAGAAACTTGTTTTGTTTCCTTTCCAGACATAACCTTACGGCGTTTAGTCAGTTCTTCCGCATCATTCGTGAGAATGTACGAAAGGAGTGTGAAGAAAGTTCCGGTGAAGTAAAGTTAGAAAACATTAAACAGTTTTTAGCATGCTAAAAGTTGCTTGTCTTATAAATAATACAGCATATGTTTTTATAGTTTGTAAGATTTTGATTGCTAAATTATTGTGACTGATGAATCTTATTAATTTTATTTTCTGACCCATGTTTTTTTGGATTATGATAGTAATTAATTATTTGATTTTTTCTTGCTAATTGATTTGACATTTGTATTGTAATCTTATAAAAGAAATAAGAGTTGACACAAATGATTACTTAGTATTTATTTTCGTACTCCATAAGACAGTTTTATTATCTTTTTATATCACAACACAAAACGCAATCATTCATGATGGGCTAACACAAAATAATTTCTAAATTACACTGACAAGTTGTAGGAAGTTATAAGTGAGTGTAACATAAACAGTCTTCTTTCTAACGTAACATAACCCCATATATAATAGTCTATTTTTGAAATGTTTTTTAATTGATTGAAACAATTAATTGGTATGACTTTCGTGGAAGCATTAGGTTCACCTTATTTTTGTATTGTCTTCAGTAAGGACATTTAATTTTTTATTAAATGTTTT
The DNA here is from genome assembly GCA_034696425.1 of Isotoma viridis. Lineage (NCBI taxonomy): Eukaryota > Metazoa > Arthropoda > Collembola > Entomobryomorpha > Isotomidae > Isotoma > Isotoma viridis. Next base: position 11,889 of record JAQGAA010001362.1, on the reverse strand, counting down.
TGACAAGCAAAATCAACATTTCTAAACTTTAAAAGTAAAAGTCAAGCAAAATCTTGCAAATTATTTTATCGTCTACCATCAAATACAACCTGAATTATAATATCATGAAAATGAGGCTAAGGAAAATGAATAATGGTCTAAAAGTAAAGGTGGTTTTCATAGCAAACATTATGATTCGTTGATTTTAATGGTTTTAAGCTTTTCGATATTCGGAGAAGATTTCATATACGCAAGAATGCCCTTAGTGTTAAGAGGCTCAGTATCCCCAGAGAAGTCGATACTCTCTCCATTAAGCGTGGTCATCGATCCACCCATAGCAGTTATTATAGCATAGCCTGCACACATATCCCATTTCTTAATAGCTGTAACGTGAATGTAAGCGTCTGCTCGGTCCTCGATTACTTCTAAAACTTTGTACCCTACAAATCGAAACAATAACACAAAAGTATGTAATGCATCTGAAAGTGTCATATGTCACTTGATTTAAAAAATAAAAAAATTCTTACCTGCTCCTGCAGCTGAGATGACTTTAAAAGAATTCTTTGATCCAAGAACAGTCTGAGTAAAATTTTGTACATTTCCAGCGTGAGAAATAGATACGATTAGTCTCAAAAGCGATGATAATGATTCCTCTGGCTTTTTGTTTGAATCCGAAGGAGAATCTAGTTGCTCAGCAGCCTTGTTTAGATTAGGAGAGTGACCATAACCGACCACTGCCCAATATGTTTCTTCTTGAAACGGTCTATGAATAACTCCGAGTATAGGTTTGCCCTTGACAGCAACTCCAACCATTGTTGTGACATATTCTAATAAATTTTCTGTAACGCAAGCATACAAAAGTTAAAGATAGCATTGCTTGTACGTTTAAACGTTTACTGCTGTTAAAAATTACTCCAACCCACCTGTATATTCTTTAGTAGCATCTAAAGGGTCAATCCAAATTGAAACATCATCAGCATTAAGTGTATCATCTCCCATTAGCGAATTTGAAATTTCCTCATCTTCTAAATCAGGCATTGACACATCAGACAAATCAGGAGCATCCGTATGCTCTTCTGAAATTACTTTAACTCCTGGAAACGCTTTTCGAAGCCCGTAGTACATAACTCGATGAGATCTATAGTCCCCCTGGGTCGCGCTATCTTTAACCCCTTCCTTTGTCTTCCCTATAAAAATTCAACACACTTAATTAAATTTAAAATTTTAAGATCATTAAAAGCTGTTATAAAACTTTTAGAACCCCTAAGCTTACCTTTAATCATTTCCTCAAGCTGCGCAGCGCTCTTCCTCACAGCAACAACCTCTTGTCCCCCCCCGCTTAGCTACATCGATAGAAGCCACAAGTAACGCTTTCAGACTAACTCTCCCATGATTTCTTCCAAAGGGGTATGGAAGTCCAGCTGAGTTCATAAACCCACTATAATAACCGGCAACAATAGGGGGATTATTTCCCCCTGAACTTTGACCTCCTCCCCCGAAAGCGTATAAAATTATAAGAAAACCCGCAGCAACTATGAACACTAGTCCACATTTATTTATCCTTACTGCGCCTCCCAAGTTCATTTTTTATACTTTTGTTAACGACTTATTAGAATATTTTTATAGTATTATAGTAATGGTCTAGTCCTAGTCTATTATTAATCTTTTCTACAAATATTTATGTGCCTAATTTTATTGACAAATCTTATCGTTCATTCAGGTATAATATTATCGATGATGATGACATAGATATTGGTATTTGCTCTAACTTGTAAATAATCTCATACAAGCTTTACTTACAAAGCTTAAGATTTTTTAATTATTTTTGTTTAGGCAATCCTAACAACATTTCTTTTGTTTTAGTTGTATTTTCTTTTTAAACTTCTTTTAAAAAACTATTGAGTATAATTATGAGTTTGTTTTCTATTCAGTTATAAAATGGCAACCTTTGAGGTTTGTTGTAATAATATCATATCAAAGTTTCAAAACCCCAACTTCCTGGAAAAAACACTTCCCCGTGGCAATTTTTATTTTTTACATACCTTGAGCTACATTTTATAAAATCTTTTTTGAACTAATTTCTCAAGTTACTATGCAAATGTTCGCACAATAAACGACTCTTCATTCATTCCAGTGTTGAGTGTGTATTCTTCTTTCTAGATTATTAAACTGCTTGTTTTTCTGTTGATTTGTAGTAAAAAAGTTGTTGAATGATTTCCAAATTTATTTAACCTTCGAATCAAAACCCCACATGTGCTTGCTTTATTTTACACCCCCCACGGTTAATAATACGTTAGCACACACACAAATATTATTTAATTAGTGACAGATATATAATATGCCTAAACTATACCTATATACTATCATATAACAAATATTTTTCCAAAATCTACCTTACTTAACTAAACCCTTCTTGGGAAGATAACGGGATTATCATAATCAATAATATATTCTAATACAACCACCACCACCAGTAGTATGAGTATGATAATATCAGAGCTTATGATGGTTTATACATAAACCGTAGTAAGTATAAGTATTAACACAAGTTTTACGTAATAATAATATTATTATCATGTGTGTTCTTCATCCAACATGAACAATAAATATTTTTCAATTCATTATCATTTACCATCACCCTACTGCTACTAACTGCTACTTATATTAAAAGAGTATTTATGCTCTGAAATGATGATGTGCGAAAAATCATGATGAGCTTTAGTATTAAAAAACCTATGTATGTGTAATACACGTTTTATCCTATACTACGAGTAAATGACTCTGCCAGAATGTCTGACAGCTTATTGTTTAATTTGTGTTAAAACAAATCCGCCACTCTTACTCCTACTCTCAAAGTATATCCTTACACTAAATTAAATAATTTCATTAAACTTTTATAAATTCAAGAATATAAACTTAAAATTACTAAAAATTTTTATAATGAGAATATATGCCAAAAACCTAAAAGCACTTTTACCCCAACGGATTCTATTTAAAAAATTAAGTGTTTAGTAAATCAGCTACTTTAACATTTAAGGTTTTCATACACCCCAACCTTAAAGATTATGTAACCCATTCTCACAGAAAATGTGCAGACTTGGTCCAACACCTTTTTTAACAGATGCATCTACCTCAGACATGAAAAATATACAGACTTTTAGCCAACTTTTATCCCATGATATTTACATACCTGTCAAATACTATGAATCTTTAATCTAACTAAAACTTCTTAAATTAAAAACCTTTTCCTACCCAAGCCCCTTCCACCTTAAAACAATCCCCCCATAAACATTCCAAGTGACCCAACCCCCCAAACCCTAATTCCTAGAGAACCCTCATTCCAATTCATATTATAATTAACCCAAAGGCTAAAGTTTACTTGAGTTCAGAGTAGATGCAATTGCCTTAACATTGAAAACGCAAAATCAGAGAATGGCCTGACAACAGACGACAGTGGTGTAGCTCCCAACTTACAAACCCCTAACTATTGGCAAACTAATATTTAAGAATGTTTAATCAACTTAAGCAACTTCATAAATATTTACATGATGAAAAATGCATGGAGGAATACTTTGATGGAAATTTTTACACAAAGTTTTTTACAAAAATAAACCCGATTGCCATTAGATTTTGCTACGACCTTAGATTTAAGAACCCACATATACATACTCTTTGATATTGCAAAGAGGGCAATCCCCAAATCCTATAGAACTATCCAACTCTACTACATAGAGTCTCATAGAAAACCATTTAGTTCTTATAAACCTAAAGCATAATAAATGTTATAACTAAATCCATTCTACATAGAAAGATAACACTTTCACAGCCTTTGTACACGTAACAAACAGAAGATACATACTCTCTATAGGGTTTTGCTGGGCCAATACTACTTTTTTATTTTAAAAGTACACATTATAATAGAGGAGGGTGTTCAGTGTTCATTCGATATTAAAGGATACAATACAAGTTTAACAGAAAAAAAGACTTTTTTATATATTTATTACATTCTAGAGATTTAAGCCCTAAACAGTAAGTAAAGTATACACAAGAACTAATTCTGTATTGAATCTTACTGTCTACTAAAAAGTAACTAATAGTAGTCAGCAGTGGCCAACAGAACAGATAGGGCTGTCATATGTAAATAGTTTTTAGTGTGCGTTTAAATCTTATAATACTAAATAATACGTACTATATATTGACTGAATATAAAAAACCAACTACACCACTGTTTCTAGGCTAAGGTACTCTCTCATTTTTAAAGGGGTTCTATACACACAGTTTCTTCTTGGAAATAACAAGTGTCTTGAGTCAGAGGGGGATCTCTCTTCTAAGGTACTTTTTAAGACATCAGCACTCTATAGTTGTCCAAGCCCCTTTTACTTGAACCCATTCGAATAACTATCATCATCATCAACACAAAAGTCAGCTGTGTGTTCATCTTGCCAACAAGCAATCCAGTTAGTTAGGTCATATCGTAATTATCATCATCATCATCAGTACACTACTTTATTCAACATTAGTGCAGTGTATTTTTAATATATTATTATGTACATCTAGTAGTAAATGCACTTTTGTTTCTCTATGCACTCTTGAATCATCTTTTTTAGTTTTAAACGAAATTGTACACCCTGTGTAGTTCTATTTAGTTATACCTAACTTTTAACTACCTATATTTTATAATTCATTTTACTACGAGAACTAAAAGATACAAGCAAAATATAGTTAATTCTTGTATATTTTACATTTAGTTAATTTTTTATATCATCTGCAAATTTGACTGTTGACTGCATCAGCTGCAGAAAAATAATCAATAATATCCCTTCTTATACTTTAGAAACTATTTTACTACTATACTACCACTACCACCACTAACCACAGACAGAGATAAAGATAGTCAATAGTACATTATACTTTTAATCTTTAATGTTTGAGTAGTTAAAAAGAAGGAAGAAAAAAATTTGCATTTGCATTTTTGCAATTTCGTTGCAGTTTTGCATTTGCTAGTTTATTATTCTATCTAATGTACATCTCATCATCCTTTTAGTTATATATTTATTATAACTTTAGTTTTATAATCTATTTAGTTTTTATCAAGAACTACCAGATGAGAAACTACTTTATAATTCAATAGTACAATTTATACATTGTGTGGGAGATTGCCCTTCTTCTTATTTTTCAGCAAGAAGAGTTTAAAAAAATACCATTCAATTTGATCCATAACATCAATCCTAAGCAACAACAACTGCCACTTTTACTAGCACAACTACTATACCACACATTACTACTTGTATGGTCGTATGGGGTTCAGGAAACTAAACAAAGGATACAAGAACTCTTTACTTTTACTCAGAGATCTTTTAACATCTTCTTCTAGGAATTGAAATTGTATTTTGCTAACTAAAAGGAAGTTTTTGAAGAAGATCTGGAACTAAAAGTATTAGAATTTAATGAAGAACTATTACTATTTGCATTCTGTTAGTAGTAGCAGTAGTTCTGGTGGGGGTAGTATCAATAATAATAATTTAATTTCTTTTATTTTAATACTTGTAGATTATCTTCTCTGCTCCTTCTCTATCCATCAGTGGTGGTGGGTTAGTAATAAGAATATATTGTTATAAAGAGGATTATGTTATTACCAATATATTTAATTAAGTAACATTTATTTAGACCAGTGTTGTTGTATAAAAAAATTACTTTTTAATATTTTACCAACTATGATTTTTTGTAGCCCTAAACACTAAAAAATCAATAAGGAATTTTTGGGCTAACAAGAATTATTATTTTATATTTAAAGTTAAATTATTATTGTTAATTGTTTAAAAACAAAAGACTTTTGTTAATATTAGAAATATTTATTTATTACTTTGACGTTTAAGACTGGCCTATTAAGTTAAAAGTAGATAAAGTTTTATTTTCAATATCAATATTAACTTTTCCATTTAAAAGAAAAACAGAGAACCTCAGGAATTAATTAATTAATTTTGCTTTTACTCTGTATTAGTAGAATTTTTAGAAAATAATGCAAAACAATTGTGATTTATTATTTTTTCCTATCACAAAAACCTTTATTGGGTTTGTATTCTTGTAGTTAAAAAGATATCTTTAAATATTGGTAGTGGACAAGAAACCATTGTTGAGCACAGTACAAATTTTTGATACAGGTTTTATTATATTAAATATTCTAGAGAGGAAGCTTTACATTTTAAATATTATTACTTAAAGATTAGTAGTAAGTAGCTGTGTGTTTAATTAATTATTTGAGAAATAAGAACCAAGAAGAATTATACGAAAACAAAATAAAAAAATATTGTGATTAATTATAAAACAGTTTTTAATTTGCTGTCAATCGTTCTATTAATGTTATAAATTGTATATATGATCTAATATTAAGGGTAAATTATTATTTAAAGAATAATTATAAATTGTGATTCACATTTTATAATCAATTAACTCTCAAGAAGATAAGAGAGAAATCGTGTAAACTCTCAGTCTATGTTTGATAGTGAAACAAAGTGTGAAGTGATTGTTTTAAAAGAGTTTAAAAAGAAGACGAAGGGGGTAAAATGCTCGAGTTGGAGGTCAACCCTCATACTGGTCTTCGACATGAAACTTGGGATTTTGTGTTGGGTAAGCAGAAACACTTTTTTTAAACTTTTTTAGTGTACTTATGAAATTTGAAGCTCTTAGTAAAAGTTTTCATAATGTACGGAAGAACATTGAAAAAGCTAAAATATTAATATTTTTATGCCAGCTAGAAACTTTGTAAAAATTTAAAATCTTTTTCTTTTGTACATTTAAAAAATTAGAAATTGTACCTGGAAAGCATGAATCAATGACACACAACAGAGACAGACAATCAAAAGTTGCATGACGCAATTATCAGACTGATTTATATCATGTTGTATAACTTTTTATCACGCCATATCATATTGTTGTTGCAATGAAATTTGCAAAATAATCATTAGACTTTAAAAAACCATGTTGATTTTAAGGGCACAACAATGAAAGGCCGAGATGTGACGAAAGTGACGTTCGTAATCTCCTGGACATCATTTTTCAAAGCCATTAATTTCATAATCAATCACTGCCTATAGTTCTTTCAATTTAACGTTAAAATCGTTTCTTTTATTTGGGTCTATTTTATTGGTCTCATGAAAACTCTGAATTTTTATTTATTTTGTTTTTAAAGTTCCAATAATGTTCAAATGAGAGTCTCAAGTTCTTTCAATTTTGTAAAGATTTCAGAGTTGGGATTTGGAATCTTATATTATTAAATGTTGACTTAAATGAAAGTTGACATTCTTTGTATTGACAAAAGGCCAAAAAGCAATGCGTAAAATGCTAAAAGATTTGTCATGATAGTCATTCATGATTCATTTTAAAATGTTAACCTTACAAAAGGCGATTTCTAAAAAATCGTTTAAACTTTAAAAATAAACAAAAGCTTTATCATTACATACACACTAGGTGATGATATAAATGATATTTAATCATAATAGAAACTCATGTACACATTAAATCAGAATGGGATTTCGACACGTGGACAACTCCTTTTAGTTAAAACGCAGAGAATCCCTTGTCGCAACTATGCAACGTCATATTTTTTGTTGTTCCGTCTGCCTAATCAACAAATCCTAGTTTCCAAACCTCATAACAACAACGCTGAAATGTTAAATATGCTAAGCCTATGCGTTTATGTAAAAGGTACCTACCAGAGGATTAGGAAGGATACACACTCAAAAAGCATTAACAAAAACTTTACTTTTTACACACAAATGGGTTTGGATTGCAGTTCGAGATAAATAATATTAATTACGTCATTCACTTTTACCCACATAACATCATTAAGTATATGCAGATACATACAAATATTATATTTATTTAAATCGCACTTATTTATCTTTCTATCCTATCATATGAATATACATAGATTTGTACTTTAGACAAACTTTTAAAACAGCACATGTGTCAATTCAAAAAGTTGTTGACTTCTATAAAGCGATGACTTAAATCTGCGTTGTACTTATAAACATTGAGTCAGCATATTAAAGCTTTTAAATAGGCCGATCACTTTTTAACTTTTATAATTACATTAATAAAGATGAAACAAATTACTCATTAAATATCTCAAGATATTTACACGGAAGCTAATCATTATTTGACCTTTGAACTATTAGTTAATTCAATTCAATTCAATGGTTTATTTATTTGACAAAGGTATATGACATGAGGGTTCACATCGTTAGCTATGTGTAGTTAGTTGTCTTGTAGTTTACGTACTTTTTATAACTCGGGATGCTTTTAATTCATAATCGTTATAACATTACGAAATCGCATTCAAAAATAAAAATAAATTACTAATTAATACTCTATATGTTATTACATAGGTTTACTAATGGTGCTATCAAGGTTTACGACTTATTTTTTTATTTTTAAAAATGTATGAAAGTATCATCGCATCGTCATCAATTTGAAGATATTTAGCTTTAAGAGAAAGAAATAAGTTGTTAATGCGTGTAAAACGTGTACGTAACATTTCTTAGATTTAATGGGCCATTAGAGTTTCAATTGAATTTTAGATTTTAATTTCAAGGCTTAATTTTATTATTATTTTATGGTGAAGCTTTATATCAACCCGAGTTTCTTTTTCTTTGTGATTGTGGTGGAATTAAGGATCTGAAAATATTATTATGGGCGTAATATTTCAAGATAACGATGAAAAAAGCACATCCAAATTTAATTGACATGTGTATGAAAAATAAAATGATTTTTTCTTTGTTAACTTTTCAGGGATGCATTTCTCACAAGCTGTGGCCATTGTGCAGTCTCAACTTCGAATAATTAAGTCTGCCATTGTTCGCTACAATGACCAGGTGGGTTTTTATTTTTGTCTTGTTGGTTATTGACATTAGGTCAATATTCTTCTTGCTTGTCTGGAGTAAATATGTAAATATGCATAATGAGAGAACAAATATTAAGTTACAAAGACTTAAATCTCATTGTTTGCTTTCTTTTTAATCAAACGGAAAGCAAAGTGCATTGCCTGAGTTGTTACTGGTATTTAAAGGTCAAGAACGTGACTTTAAAAGATAAGATGAGGCTTATCACTATTACATACGCTTATCAAATTAGTGTACGGTTATGTAGTGCAGTTTTCTCACTCCAAATTGCAACGTAACACTTGAGCTCAAAAGCTCAATCTAAAACTCATTCATTTCTTATCATATTTTTCCCTTTTTGCTAAATTAGCATAAACAAAATGTTGAATGCATGACCAACACGTACTTTGACCTAAAATATATAATGGATTTTGATTTGTTTCAAAGTACAAGTTATATTGATCTGATTCCATTTATTTTGTTAATTCAAGTGAAATGAGTCAATGAATAGAGAATTTGCATTAGGAGGATTTATCTATGAGTTTGCAAAAATCATTATCTTTTTTATTAGGTAATGAAAGGGAAAAATCAACTTGACCGATAACATTTATATGTAGATAAGGACATTCAAACGTTGCCAAAAATAAACCATGATTTAGAATTTTTATTTTTTTCACCTGTAAATTATATTATTGACCTATTGTGCTTTGAAAGTTGAAACGTCTTTAAAAAGATGAGTCAAAGACGTCATACTAGATCACAAGGGTCAGACTGTCATACAGACAGTTGTCATCTTGTCATGCTTTAGAAATAAATAAAAGGTTAATGTTTAATAAAACTTATATGAATATGACTTGCATTTTTAGACCCCACTTGCCCATGATCTCATTTTGGACCTGCCAGGAGATGGTTTCCGTCTCATTTTTGACTCCAAAACCCAACGGCTCAAACTTATTGAAATCTATAATTTGAAACTAGTTCGTCTCAAATACAGGTAAGGAATGAGAATGATTAAAATTAACTGAATGTAAACTTGAAAATAAGGGTTTTGACCAATTTGACCATTGACAATTAAAATGATTTCAGTGGGAAAGTGTTCAATGGGCCAGAAGTGATTCCAACAGTTCATCAAATCGATCACTGTTTCGGAGCTACTCGTCCGGGTACATTTGACAAAGAGAGACAATTATTCGTCCTTAATTTTCTTGGACTGAGCTTCTACTTCCCAGTTGATTCTCAATTTGAACCTCACTACAGTCATGGGCTAGGGTCACTCCGATTTCCTGGAGAAGCTACGCCTGTTGTAACCCGAGTGATAATTTACTCTGCAGACACTACTTCTGAAAGCCCTAAAGTGCCAGCAATGCCGTTATCATGTTATCGTGGAAATGTTTACTGTGACGAATGTAATGTGATTCGAAACTCAGCTGCCACAAGGACCTTGGGTCTCAGACTCAAACTCTCTTCTCATTCCCCCGACGCGGTGGATCCCCTCGAGCCTGTGACATTTGAGAGAGAAGTCAACTTTGGGGAAACTGTCCAGTCCGTCATGGCCAAATTGGGCACCCCCACCAAAGTTTTTTACAAGTCGGATGACAAAATGAAAATTCATATTAAAGACACTCACAAAAAAGTTACCAATGACAAGTCCGACTATTTCTTCAATTACTTCACTCTTGGAATTGTAAGTAGATTCGAGTTTTTATCTTATTCTAATCTAAAAGAGCCAATTATGCCCATTAAATATAAAGTTTTTGTTTTAATATTTATCAAATTTTTACTTTTCCAGGACGTCTTGTTCGACGCTGTCTGCAATCGAGTAGTAAAATTCATCCTACACACAAACTTCCCAGGCCATTACGACTTTACCGACTACCACCGTTGTCCTTTCAACCTATCACTTGGACGGCCAAACAGGCCAGGCTTATACGAGATCTCATCATCATCTGCAACAACAACTTCCCTTGGTGCTACAGGGGAGTCTCCAACAGAAAAAGTGTCTGGTACTTTAGCCAACACGCATATCAGTAGTAGCAACAATACCAATCCAAATCCCCCCAGTCCCCCGTTGAATCCTCCACCTCCACCTAAATCCAACAATAATAAAAGCAAAAAGAAAAATAACGGCAACAACAATAACAACAATAACAATGGGAAGGGAAAGAATCAGAATAACTCTGATAAACAAGCCCCAGCCCAAACTCAGCCCACAGATCTGCCATTGTTAACCGGAGAAAGCAATGCCATTGGGACCCGAGACGTTGACGACCACAGCACATCGCATCTTTCAATGATGTCAAAAATGTCAGCTCATGCAACGCAAGAAATAGCTCGACGAATCGACATCACTTGGGACACTCGATGGGAAGAGGCTCGTCAATTTTTATGTCAAGATAAAGTGGAACGGTCAAGACTGGAGAAACCTGTTGTACTCACAAGATCATCTGCAAGCAACCCCTTCGGTCCAAGTTTGTGCTACGGAGTTCAAGACATGATCTTTGAAGTTATGAGCAATGATCATCTTGCCTCGGTGACTTTGTACTACTTCTATGAAGATTCGCCTGCTTGACAAATATTTAGATTTATTAGGATAACCCAACTAAGCCTTAGGTACTTTATGCATTCGATTTTAAAATTAGTAAGTTATTTTACTTATTATTACACTACTGTTACTGCGTAGTGAAATTTCAACTTATAAAATATCTAATTTAATTCTTAGCAATATTAGCAAGTAAAGTCAGTGTCGTGTAATATAACTTTCTCATAAAAGTTATTGATTGTAGATAGGAACATGAAACAGATACCCGTGTTTCCTTTTTGAAACATTTCAAAAGTTTGATAATGAACTACAAAAAAAAATCATAAGTGATATTTAGTCAAATTCTGAGTTTGTTTTTACACAGATTAAGAAAATTCATTAATATTAATAAGCTGGAAGAAATAGTTCTGACAAGATGTATTGTGAAATTAAAATTAATTATTTAACTGAATTATGCTCTAAAGTCAAAGGAATCATATTTCATAACTTACT
>JAQGAA010001361.1:0-15980 GCA_034696425.1 Isotoma viridis | reverse complement strand
ACCTGTGCACACAGAATACATTGTAGTACTAAGGAAACCCGTATTCCTATAGTATAGCTTCATTTAAAAGTTTTTGCAATAAATAAAAATTAAATCATCCAATTCAAGTACGTTCATAATTAGTTATGGGACGTGGGGCTTTTTACCTTTTTTTGTAGGGAAAGTAAAAGAAAAGTTTTACAAAGATCTACACACATAGTCTATATATGTATGAATATATAGATGTATGTATTTTCGATCTCTTTTTGAATTCTCAAGCACACCGAGTTGGGCTTTAGTGTTATCTTTTATACTTTATTTACTACTGAACTGTGTTGTTTTGACCAAAGAAGAATTCTAATTTGAGTAATAAAACTATTATATTAAAAATGCTTTGCTCTTTAAACTTTATAAGCTGTTTATGCTGAACTTTACATAGGAAATGTAATAAGCTAATAATAAGATATAAATATAAAATGAAATCAAAGATCAAAAGATTTTTGAGTAGTTTCATTCTTTCATTGTGTAACTCTGCCAATTAATTTTTAATAGCTATCAAACTCCAAGAAATGTGATAAAGAGTTTGAGAACTTTAGCAAGAAAATGTTGTTTTTAAAAGCAAGGCAAATTTTAGTATATTTTTTTGCTTTTTAAAAAAAACACTCCAATTTCTTCATTACGAGATTGCAGGTTTATTGAAAAAATCCATCTTGCAACTTACAACTACTTTCATACTACTTCCAAAAATCCTACCGGGAGTACCTTATAGGTATTACACTCTTGTATTGTTGACTACCTTCACTTTCACTTGAATCCTAAATTCATACAAACACTTCCAATAAATCAGCATAAAACTTCTCTCTCTCTTTCTCTCCTCCAATTTAGATCGGAAGGATGTACACACAATCAGAAGCCATTCTTTGGATTAAAAAGTCAGTTTTTCAATCCATCCTCTTTCCATACTTACTCAACAACTCCCATCCTATTCACTTTTTTTTCTTCATTTCGAAAATGAGAAGTCAAGCCATGGATGGAATATTAGTCTTGTAAAAATCCATGATATATAGAGTCTATTTCTTAGATAAGTTTAGATAAGCAAATAACCTGCTGGAACCTTATTCCAATACAGACTTACGATCTTTTCGAGAACCCGTTCAGGTCTTAGTTATACCCAAGTCTGGCTGTCGCTCCTCATTCTGCCCCATCTAATCCAAGGCACATAAATATAACTTATGTTCAAACTTATCTTTCAATTTATTCTTTCCAACCAAGAGATCAAGATGAAGTAGGAAGGAAATAATATGAAAACTCCTCTAGCTATTTTATTTTCTCTTAGTATTATATATACCATAAGAAGTACCATAGGGTCGAGGAAATACACTAGGGCCAAACTTGTGTATAACTAATGGGAGAAAGGGATGAAGAGAAAGTTGCCATACAGAGTAAAAATAAGACCCTGTTACACCATACAATATACACACACTACTGCTACTACTCACTATCATTCTAACTAATACCACCACACACAACCAGATCAAGAAAGATCTGACGGAAGAAAAAATTGACGGAGAACAAATGTTCTTTAGCAAAGAGAGATGCAAGGAAGTGGACTGGAATAGCAATTTCATCAGGTTCTTCATCCTAAACGGACTCTTCCCCCATTTTTGCGTTCGTCCGAAGAATCCAAAATGAATAAATTCAATCGCTTTATGCATATAACTAAAAATAGCAAAAGTGTGTATGTCGAAGGCAGTCTGGAATTGATTATTAGTACAGGCTACACATAAAGTCAAAGGAGACTCGAATGAAAAGGTTTAACGGGATTTAAAACTTTGTATATAATAAAATTTGCAGATTTTATATAAAACTCTTTCCAATCATAATCAGGATCTTATACAAAGTCATCCAGTTTCAATTGATGCGTGTATACCCTGAGTTCTAACTATTTTAGACATAAATTGAAAAATCTGAACGCTAAGGCTTAAGGTCGACACACGTTTCATGCCTATCTGCAGTTTACGATTACGACATGGCATGGTTGGCTGGTTAGAAAGTTGAAATGATAATACTATAGTATGGTCTTGTACTCCCTTGTACGTGTACATAGTACAATAGGACCGTCAATACATTCAAGTTATCAACTTCCCAGAGGCAAAATAACGTCCTGATCCTGACGGACTTTCTCCACTAAAAAGAGATTCGGAATTTTGTACAAAGAATGAGATGAAAGAGCTCTCTAGCTGTTCTCCTCCGGTCAGAGGAAATACATAATGTATGTAATGCACTGGAATAACAGAGAATAAATTGATTCTGGACAGCAGAAGGTACATACATATGAGAGAGTTGAAAAGTACAATACATTACTAAATGGACAAAGAGTTTTATAGAAGAAACGGAACGAAATATTGTTATACATTTTATATGAGGGCATTATTATTACCGAGAAGTAATATACCTACCGGAAACTGCACCACCACGTTTTATACACCTAGGGCTAACAACAAGTTCGAATATTATTTTTCCTTTTTGCTTTTAGAAAATCATTAGAGTTACAATACCAGAATTTTTGCCATATTCTTCTTACAAATATTAGGTAAAAGGTAGAGAGGGATTCTATTCCTAGCTCATTTCGTATACGAATGAATGAATAAATACATGAATGCCTTGAACTTTACATCAAAAAGTTGAGTTACCCTCATTGTTTTCTCGGGCTTATTGAATATACAAACTTTCATTGTGAGAATCGAAATTGGTTTGCTTTACGAAATCGAGTGGAATTAATTTTTTTCTTTTTATTTGAAGAAATACGAAGAAACAAAGAGATCAAATTGCTAATGATTTCTGGGAATGCCGAATAGGTCAAAATTCAGTATTCAACAGGGGTGTACTGCATCCTTGAGCTTTATCAAAAAGGGTTTAAATTAAATAGTAATTCTAGTAAACCTCTTGAAAATAGACCAACAAACTACTTGAGAATAAATCGAAAGAGATTTACATTTATTGTGGGAGTAAATTTAAGATTTCCTTTATATTTTAATTGAAGTGCTTAACTTTACAGAGAAAGTTAAGTAAGATACAGTTTATTAAATCGGTTTTGAATTTGTGATTTAAAAGCGTAGGTGGGTAAATTCGGCTTAAGAAGAGAAAGTTAATTTAGTGAAGATTGCAATCAAAATTGAAGTGGCTGAAAAGTAAGCTGGATCTGACTCTGCATAAGGTACTTTCTTCATTCTATATAATATACCTGCCTTGTTTCTCTTACCGGTGTTTGAACTTTTACCGGTGCCTGGTAGTATTACTATATACAGGTTGGCTTTTACAAAGGCAAAATTGTGCAAGATACCATGGTAAATATTTGAATTGAGGGCATGTCATCTCATGATAGTGGGTAATTTTATGCCATAATAATATAAAATATAATAATATTGTTAGGAGGAAGGAAAATCTAAAGGAGGAGTTTGTGAGTACAATAGATTGATATAAAAAGCGAGATGGTTTGGTGAATCATGTACCGGATTGGGTTGACTTTGAAGAAAGTAATAAGGTTAGGTTATTGGGTACAAGCAAATTGTTAGCATTTCATCTAGCAAATTAGCATACTATTATTATTGAGTGTTGAGATTACTCTTACCTGCAATAAGGACTTTGACAACATGATGGATCTTTCCTTCTCCATTGCGCGCAATGCAAGTATAGTCGCCAATGTCTTCATTTTTAATCTGGGAGATTCGGAGTTCAGTGCCTTCATTTACGATCGATACGGTTACCGATGGTTGGACCGGATCTGTGTCTTTATACCTAGGAATAGACACAAACGATATCGTGAGTACAACATGATGATGATGATGATGTCGATCATATGTATGTAGCGTGTGAGTGAGTAAGCATTATCCATCCGGATGGAAGAAAGTGGTAGTAATAGTAGTAGTAGTAGTGGTCCTAGTAGTAAAAGTAGTTTTGTTCCTACCGACGGTTAGTTCTGTTCTGGTGCAGAAACTAACTGTGAAAGCTCAATTTTATCCGAATCTACGGAGAAAATAGTGCAGAGGAAAAAGAAGACGGAAAAATTACAAGAAAAGAAACATTTTCAACTCAGTGTTCAAGTACTTACCAAAATAATACTCGTATTACGACTGATACTAGTGTGCAAGTTGAAGATAGACTTACACACACTAGTACCTATATTATAGAGCAGTACCAAAGACTTTCAATACTGCCACTAGGCCACTATCACTATTGCCACTAGTACCAATAATGGTACCGGATCACATCAGACCAGACCACCACTACCACCACCATAATCCCCAGTGAAGATGCTTTTTGCTCACATCTCTAGCTTGCTTGGCTTTAAAAAATAAGGATTATTGGGATGGGATCTCTAGGACTTTCCATTCTTAAGAGCATAAACCTTTCTTCTGCCAGATCTACTTGGAGTCAATCAACCTTGACTTGACTTACTTGAGGGGACTTCTTAAAGGAGGACATCGTTTGCAGTCAGTGTGCTTACTACTACTACTAAGAAAGGAGTAAATCTAATAGGAAGTAAGTATTGACTAGAAATTGGGATTCTATCACGTGGCAAACGATATCTAGTTGATGCTCCATTTTTCACTAGTCACTAGGACATAAAATGGACACACGTGTGTATGAGATCAGAAAGGAAACTTTTGTGGTTTGAATACACAAACTTCTTCTCACTGGATTATAAAAGGCTTAAAGCTTTCCCAGGAATCTTGGAGTTTTTAAGTTTTATAAATCCTGTATCAAATCGTAGCTGAATTTACTTTCTCAGCTAAAGTATCTTGGTGCTTTAGTAAGAAAGTATTTTTTCCTTAAGCATACATTTTACATTGATTTCACAATGCAAAATATCCATTACGATTTTATGTACCCTGAGGGCATATAGAAACTTGCAAAATCACTTATTGAAATTATCACACTTTCTCTAGATTGCTTTCTCCAAGGGCTAATTTTCTCTTGGTTTTTAATATACGTCCAAAAGTTGGCAATGAGTCGTTTTAAAGAATAACGTCTATTTTTTAGAGTACTGTCCATCATATAGAATAATAGACACTACCACATACCACGTGCAAATATTGGCCTTATAAATTAAGCAAGAAACTGCATCATCCAAAGGAACTTTGAGTCTTTAAAGAAATCTATGAGCTCAAAAAACAACAAAAGTTTTTCATCCTAAAACATTATGTTGGAATTCATCTCAATCTCTTCATATTCCATTCTAAACTACTGTACTATGTAAAGGGACTAAAAAAGGACATCCTAGAAGAACAAGACTCAAAACCCAACCTGACTTTCTCCCCTTTTACTTAACATTACAATTGCAGTTTCCCATTTCACTATATTCCTCAAAAACTTTTCTCATCCCATTCAAATTCATATTTTCATTTCATATTCATCCTCTCCCGTGGAGTTTTCATTTTGAGAGAGATGCGAAGAAGAACACGAACTCTGCATGAATTTCACAAAACAAAAATACTAAAACGAAACGTCTTATAAATTTGTATATAAATAACCCAGCTACCTGAATAGCAACAGTAGATACTTGCTATAGACGCATCTTACCATTTCATTTTTAAACGAGTTTGTAAAGTTAAAGAAACACAAAGAGTATATCTTAATGAAAAGAGTCTATATATCCAATAGACCCATAGCATGAGTACTCGAGCATATTATTATGTATATCTTATTTTATACAGTTTGTTAAAATATCCGTCTTTCAATATCATGTCATTTCACATAAAATAAAGCTTATCAAAGAAGAATTGTTTATAAATCACTTGCTCCTGGTGAAGCTCAAATCTTATTAAGGTGGGTGTGTCCTACCGTTTCAATGCTTAAAAGAATCTGACTGACCTTTTTATTATATTAAAAAGAGTTTGATCTTTTTCAGCGATCTATAGCATAACCTTTGGCCTTCCTCCTAGCTCATTAGTTATAAAACGTCTACTTTTGGGTCCATTTCCTTTAAAACTTTCGACCACTTTGTAAATTCCCATTAAAAACTGCCGCATACTAAAAACTCCAATAAATATCACAAAACTAAGCAAGAGATTTATTAACAAACTCTGTGTCCTTCCATTTACGTCCATGTCTTTTATATACCAACCATGAAGAAAGATGTACTCTTTGTTAATAATATAAAAGGAACTAGGACGGGACTAACTGTTCCAACTAATAGTATACTCATTTCCTTGAGCCTTTTATTCACAAATGTTGAAAATGATATGCACTCAATGTTCTTCCTTTAAGTAAATAAAGATGTTGAATGAGATGTTTCCTCGAGTTCAGTTTCCTCTCAAGATAGCAAAGGCACAAAGCACAATGCTTTTCATTTCATATCTTTGTCTAAAATCTACGCATCAGGAACATTTCTAAAGAAATAAGAGAACCTGGTCCTGATGTTGAGAGGATGAAACGGAAATAGCCGTGTACTACACAACGTTCCTAAAGTAAGCAATTCTTATAAAAGAAGAGACATGAACAACAGTGAATTTAATATAATGCTCCGAAAAGGATTCTTTTAACTTTGAATGCATCTCTTTTAAACCTCCTGTGATGTGTGGTGGTAGGTGATATTCATCCTGGAGAAAATTTAATTTAATTTTGTAACATCTTTTCTTCACTATTATATTTGACAATATTTAACAAGTCTATGTATTACTGCTCAGGTTTCTTTTTATTAAAACTCACGTGAGTTTAATAAAACTCCTCTCTAACGTAATGAGCTTTTTTGGAACATTTTATGCATTACCAACTGTATCGTGTTATAACTTTACTAACACTTTCATTATTAAGATTGTGTAAATCTTGGGAAATACTGCTTCTGGCATGAGATGGATTAGTGTGAGAAATTCCCTTTAAATGTATATTATGAAACGCTGTTTTTGTTGAAAAATATCAAAAACATCGTTACGAAGTACTTGCAAAAGTTATTTTAATAATTCTTTTTCTGACATTAAAATCAAACTTCAAAATAAAAAACTTTTAAAATACTTTAAAACCCAAGAAACTGCATTGATTGAATCGGAGCAAGATTTCTCTGTACCAGTGTACCTACCCTTAAATAGACTTCACGTAAAAACGATATCAAAAATGTAAAACTTGTCCAAAAATTCTGCAAATAAAATGAATGACCTTTACTGATTTCCTTCTTAAGCCTAAAAACCTTTAAATTACTGAATATGAACGGAATGTCAAAATCTTGCAAAATCGAAGAAAATCCTTTTTTCTGCATTTTTCCAAGAATCCATAATTTCTCTCTCATGCACCAGATTTCTTTCACCAATTTTGCATTTCCTTCACGTCAAACAAGACGATTAGACTGAAACATTGGTAGAATTTAAGATCCAATTTGATTTGATCTCTCAAGCAAACCAAAGGAAGCCAGAACACCAAGAGCCAGGAGAAAATCCAAACTAAATCTAAAACTAAAACCAAAGCCAACCTATAATGTACAAACTACCACCACCTCTTCTTCCTATTCACATCTTTTTATAAAAAGGAACAATTCCGTTTACAATGCAACTGATGAAAACCCCTCTATTATGCCATTTGAATATATTTTTCTCTATCTTTTTTTTCAAACCTTCTCAATATTCTCAGATTTCTCTCTCTTTCTTCTTCCTCCTTAAGAGATTTTCTATCTTTTTCTCTTTTCTTAAGAGTTTTTTATTCGTAAAAACTAATACCAGCAATTTCCCTAAGCATTCAGCCATAGAAGAGACTTAATTCTCTGTGTGAGTCTGTCTGCTTCTATAGTAGTAGCAGGATTCAGAGTAATGAAATGCTTGAAAAATCTTCCACAAGAAAAGAAAGAAAGATTTGACTTCTGACTGACTTGAGTGGAGTCTTCTGCTGGGCTGGGATTTGGCTTGGCTTCCACTCATCCTTTTGACCTAAATTTTGCCAAACGAACTAAAACTAAACTGCTACTACTGGAAAAAGAGAGATGAGGAGAGAAATGAGAACTCAGAAGATGAGCAAGACGATTCGGATGGGAATGAGGTAGCAGCAAGTAAACTTTCCTAATAAATATTTCCTATAGTTTTGGGAAGCATAGCTAAAAAACACTAGGCATAGAGATAATCTTAGATACCTTAAATAATAACTTCTATGTTTTATATAGGGTTGGATGGAAAAATGAGGCTATATGGTTTGCTTATGCTGATCTTTCAAGCTTAACTTTGTGCCATGACGATTTCTTGAGATGAAAGCCAAAAGTCGAAAAACCATATCGTGTTAAATTTTGCGTAATGCTACCACCACCGGTTTTGGCTTCTTAATAATATTCAATAAATGAAGATGATGAGAAGAGAGATGAAAGTATTTAGGGGATGGATGGAACTTGGAAGGTGAAGGGAAATGAGAAAGTTGGGAGATTGTTGGATGATATGAGAGATATTACCAAACACTGAGACTTTTTTTAGACTTATTTAAGAAACTAACGGAAAGTTTTTTGTACAATTTTTATTATCAACCTTTTCCTGTTTCGGCTAAATTTGAGAAATGTTTCGAAATTTCCAAAAAAAGTCTCAATTAAAAAAATAATTCCATTTTGACTTTACACTTCATAAAAATGCCATTTATTCCTAAAATCTGGGTATCCATTATTTTGACAAATGAAATGAAGAAATGGTCAACCAAATCACCATTCTCTTATTGCTTTCACCCTCACCCAAATATTCACTGCATACTTATTGCTTAAGCAAAAATCCTCTAACTTCCATCACCTCACACTATAATACCATCCATATAGTACAATCTCTTAACATATATTAAACGACAGGATATACATAACAAGAATATTTTAAGAGGAATGTAGGATATTCAGTAAGAAGACAATGAGGTAATTTGGCTCAACTACCGGTAATAAAGGTAAAGTAAATCCATATACGACTTTTCTTACTTGAATCAAGCAGAATCTTGTGCAATGCACATTCCAAGTGCCGAAACGGCTCCTATCTATTCTTCTATCTTTCCTAACATAATACAAGTGTATTTAGGACATTGCAAGCAATCCAATAATATGACAAAAGAAATCCAAGAATCAAGGAGTGTCGACACTCAAGGAAATTTATCTTTTAGCAGAAGCATCCTCAAAGTTGAATGTCCTATCATAAGCAGTAACAAAGGTAACGATGTCACTCAGTCTAAATCTCAATATCCGTCTCGGTCTCATCCTCATTTCATCCCCCCTCTCTCTCTTTCTCAGATACTCTGCTGGTAATGCAATATTCTAGGGAACTACTCCTCCACGACGAGATCAAGATTGACTATAAACATTCACTACTAAAGTTGGTTGGAACCACACGGACCCTTAAGTACAGCCTAGGGAGAAAGTTTGGAAAGTATGATAAATTGAAGTGTTGTCGGAAGTAAGACGAGACAGAGCCCAATCAACTGGAGACTACAAAAGGTGGACACATAATAATAAACTGGAGATTTTCAAGAAAAACTATCGAGCTGACTGCACCAAGTATATGTTACGGGGTTTCAAAATCTGATGATGTAGATTTAGCACACCCTATATGGCTATTTGTTTTTATACAAGGGATGATGTAAAAGATGACAAAAGAACAAGAGATCTCAGAATGTCATATGATATAACATTAGGAATGAAAAATAGGGTATAAACAACATACCAGACAATCTCAGGGGTGGGTGTCCCTTCTGCACGACAATGGAGGATGATATTTTTTCCGATTTTAGTGTAAACGACGTCATCAGAAGTGTGGACGAAGCGTGGAGGGGCATGGACATCGAGATGGTACCAACTTCCAGTGACATTTTTATTATTCGACGGTGGGGGACTTCTGTTTAGAAAGTAGACTTTACAATTGTACCACCCTCGGTCACTTTCACGGATCGAGGTCAAATTGAGCGAGGCCAGGCCGAATGAACTGTTTGGGTTGACACGCGCCACCCGTCCTTGGTATCCTTCTCCACTGTGGGTTGGATAACCGTCGTACCATATGTGGATTGGAATGTCCACACCCTGTAAAAATTCAAAAATAAAATTATTTATTAGCATTTTAAAGTCAAATACAAATAAGTTTTCACAATTATTTCATCACGTCTAAAACACTAATTAATGCATTTCATCTCTAAGTTCTCTAACGTTACTCATACTCGTGATGGATACACGGACCGTGAGAATCGGTCAATCATAAAAACAATTGATAGTAATACATATCAACTCAGAGAAAATAAATTGGTTTAAATAAATACCGAAAGGGAAATGAAAAGGCAACCAACCCACCGCACTAAAAGACAATTGGACAGGCTCATTTTTCAACTAGTTATTTTATCATAAGCCATTAGTATTTGTATTTCCACTCTAACAAAACCATATATACGCTTTTTTGAGCCAAAGGGTTTTCATTTATTTCTTCAGTGTTTCAGTAGATTGATTATTGTTTCATGGTATCATATCTCATCCATTAATTCTGATTTCCTTATAAAGAAATCCTATTCTCTTTCTCTCGTGTTCCTTTCATCTTCTCACGGGAGGAAGGAAGATATGGAACAAAAAATCATCTCTGTTTCATTATTACCAAGGAGGATGGATTACTTATGTTGTGTAACTAACTATAACGTCACAGGCCCAACTTTTGTTCCTTATGATGTAAAGAATATTAAAGCACTTTTACGTAACTACAAAGCATTTCATAAATCTCGTACCATGGGCAGATTATTCAATAGTTTGGACTTTACACCTACTATTGTATCAAATGATTTCAACAGAATCTCTGAACAATGCCTTACATATCCAACTCTCTCTAATAATAAACCCTATTCTCAGTTTTATAAGAAAATAAAGTATTTATCTTCATAAATCTGCTCAAGTATGAACTTTGACCTTAAGCAGTTTTCTTGCACAAAGTATATAAAGATCTTTCAAATCTTTAACGCAATATAGACATGAATACTTACATGGCTCAGAGGAATGGACAAGACTAATATGTGTAATTTTTACTTTCTAAGTATTTTCTAACAAAATATAATTAACTCAGAAAGAAATACCGACTATAGAAAACTTGGCTTAATTACACCTGGAATTTCCCAATAACACAGTCTGTTATGTACAACTCAATAATAATGATATTAAAGGGAGTAGTGGTGATATTATTATACCACAGTGGTAACTCCGATTTTATCCAGGAGATAAGTTCTAAATTCGTCGTAGATTTAACGGCTTATCTATTCCCGTAAAAGGAATGATTACTTACAACTTTACATGAAAAAGGTTTGTGAATGTGATAATATCTATCTAGATATTTCAACTAGAAAATAAGTATTTGGTGGTACTGCTGCTGGTATATTCTCTGATATCATGGTTTAGCGCATTTATACAACCGAAATCAAATTCGGCTAAGGAAATCATCTTTACACTAAAATATCTACAAGTATAAGGTTCATCCTCTGAAGAATGCTGGAATATAAAGTCTGGGAAGTTATCTTTACTACTGACATAATGTATGTAAGGTTTTTAGTGATGCAATTTAATGTTCCAAAGGTATGTATAATATTCTGCTTATGCTTATAATACACATTCGCTTACTTTACTACAGATATAGGATAAGAAACTTATATTTGTGTATAGTATATAAGCTTAAGAAGATAAGTGAATGGATGTGTATTAGTTGAAACCAGAATAAAAATGGATGGCTCCTCAGAGTCCTTTTTCGGATGGGAAGAATGTTGCATTTGAAATCATTTTAGTTAGACAAGCCCACCTCGAGAAAGTTTCTTGATTCAGGCAAATGGCACCCGAGAGAGTCGCTGATTTCTTCAATAAAGGAAACTAGTTTATGTTACGTATCTTAAAGACACACACACACACACACTCAAACACACACACCTACTCCTTGCACCTTTGGTATTTTATATTACTTGTTCTTTCTTTTAGAAGATTTTTGAAACAAAAGCTTTCTCAGCTAAACTTTAACTCTATACACCTGTATATAATTGAGCATCTCTTTGAAGAGTAAAGTCTAACTCTATATATGATTACTACAAGTTATCCTCAGATACTTCCAGCTAAAGCATTTTTGCTCTCTTAATTTCAGTCTCAGTCACTAGTTTAAAAGTAATGGTATGATTTATTATGTATATGAAAATCCTCATGATAATGCCTTTTTGGGAACGAATAGACAGTTTATTATAATTAGGAGGAAAAAAGAGATTCCTTAAGCTATGGAATGAAAAGGAGTAATTAACAAACATGTGCGGAAATTTTTCTTTCTAACAACCACAAGATTACATCACAATAAAAGGCAATTAACTAGCCGAGACCATTATTGCCAATCCTGCCGTTGCCATTTAAAGTACTGTATATATATCTCTATATGTATTTGTATATTTTGTATAAGTGTTGCTGCTGTGCAGAAACTAAAAGCACTTAAGCACATTCATTCATTTAGAATATGGACCATCTGTTGTGCAAACTAATTAACGAAGACCGTTATTAAAAGAACAAAGAAAAAAATAAGAAAAATCCTGCTATGAAGCAAATTAGCTTGATTACATTTTTATTATTCATTGGGAAGAAATTTTCCTAAGGATTATTTTAAATGGCAAAGAAGATAATTTTTGAAATGTGGAACAAATGTCTTTGTCTTGTGATTCTCATCTATCCATCTCTACTACTACTTCTACATGTGATGACATGTTTTAAAGACACAGGAATTTATAGTGTAAAAATAGAAGGGGATGATGTATTATTTAATAGACTCTGTGTCTACGGTTGTCATTAGTCATGCCACTCTTCGTTGTCTAAAGAATGCATAAATCTTGACTGAAAGTGATTCATCAACTTAATATGAGTTTCTAGGATTTAAGAAAGGATAATATGTAGTATAAGTATAGTGTGACAAAATAAGTAGGGTTTGACGCTTCAAGGAATTCATTTTGAATAAGAAATTTTAAAATTAAAAAATCACTGCATGTTAAAATGTTTTGGAATTTCAATACCAAAAGATTTCATTATTATTTCGGATGATTGCATTTAGTGAATTTAGTCCATAGAAAAAAATGTAATAATGTCTAAAATTACTGTTAGATGCATTCTCTTCTCGATTTGGTACATTCTAAATGGTATAGTTTTTCATGGTATTTGATCATCATTGTTGAAAACACATTCAGAAAAACATTCACAATCAAACTCAACTTGATCACAGACAGCTACGTCAAATACTGCTAGTGATAGCCATTTGGTGTTTTTCTCTAATGTATAAAAAGTGCATGGGAGATATGACGTCGTAGCTTAAAGATGGTACGATCAGAGCACTAAAATATTGGTTTTGAATTGGGACTTTTTTTCATAGAAAGTTCCAAGACATACAAGATTTCAGGCACACCTGCCCCAACCCCACAGACTCAAGCTGGATAAAACTGAAAAAGAACCAGTCTTGACTTACCAGTGTGGGACCTTCGAGAATATAGTTTTCGAGTTTCAAGTCGATGCAGAGCGAGATGCAGTAGAAGTAGTGGTGTGGTAACAGACGTGCACCATAAGGACAAAAAAGGTAGAAAAAGAAGGCAGAATGACAAATGACAAATCTCCTTTAGTTTCTTTTTTCAGTAGTAGCATCATGCATCAACAGCAGTAGTCATTGTCATCGTCATGGCCATGTAGTCAGTTAAGTTACTTGAGGAATGGATGCGACGACCAGAAATAATACCACTCGCATTCATCCATCCTTTTAAAACCACACATACTACTTCGAAACATCACACCGGTACAATTTCATATAAACCAAGTGGTAGAAACCTTCAGAGCAATTTTTACTTCCCCAGACTCCTACCATATTGCACTAACTGAGGAGACGATGGGATTGTCAAGAATCTATAACTAGAGGTTAGCTGTAGGCTAACTAATGGCAGACTGCATCTTCCCTTATTCTTAACTGGAAATAAATGAAAATGTCAACAATGTGTCAAATCAAGACTGTTGACAGGGAAAAGCCAAAGCCAATTCTCTCGTCAGATTTCCTATCCTTTCTTTCGCTTTTCGTCCTCTCCTTGTCATCTTTTATTGTACAATGACAACTATCCATTATTTTCTTAAATAAAATGGCAAATGTCGATCCGATTTCCTTTCCTTTAGCCTGAATTTCCCAAAGGAATGTCCGGAAAACTTACTTATTGTCTAAAAACAACTTGCATCTATATACCTGATGAAACTCATCCGCTCAGAACTAATTTTGAATGACGAAATAAGCCATAAGGAAGGACCAACAACCAATATTAAGAGTCTTTATTTTCACTAGTTATGTGCATGCATGCAATGCAAAGCTGAAGATTCGGACTTACATTACAACGTTACAAGAAGTGCTAATTTTCAAACATACTGACACATGACTAAATTAAGCTTTAAAGTTTAAAGCTTACCCCTAGCAATTACAAGCTTTAAGGGTTCATTTATTTGTCTCCATATACTTTTCGTCAGATAATAACATCAGAATGAAGTACGTTACAACATATTTTACAAAAACCTTAAGGATATTTTATCATTGCATTGGGCTAAACAAAAAAATGAATAAAAGCAATAAAAACAAAAGAAATCCTGAAACAGTTTTTCAATTACGTTTGACCTCTATATACAAGCAGCCATGCCAGAAAAAAACTCTTCAAACTTACAGCTTCTTCAAACTAATAAAATAAAACAACTTTCAGATATCTATCCAAGTCAAAGAGTATTATGAACTTATTTATCCATCTGATGATCAAATATTCTCTTTTTTTAAGTGACACTACTTTTCTTTTCATCTTTAGAAAAGCTTCTTCAATTCTTGGAAGCTAGTAAAGAATACAACAATAATATGAATCAGACAGAAGGCACTTTTTACTTTTATTGCAATAGTACCCTGTATGTATAAATACATACCACACTACTACGTCAAAGTCCTCCTGGTGCAATGCAAACACATAAAGCAAAATGTCCCTACACAAACGAACAAGTGACTGCTGTGCCCTTTGGATGGGAAAACACCCAGAGAGAAAAGGAAAAAAGTCACGCCTTCACTTCTTTTTGGGTGAAGAAAGAGGACAAAAGCCATAAGGGCAAAGAGGTTGAACTGCAAAGCCCATGATGAAAAACGAAATAAGACAGATATAAATGAAAAAGTAGGACTTTTTTGAAGTTTTTGAATAAAAAAAAGAACTCTTCTTTTTTTCATCTTTGGAACAACTCAAGAAATTGTACACGGCTGTGTTGTACTGCATTCATACATACTACTCATACTTGTGTTCATCATACACAGTTCATACTATTTTAGAAAAATGTACTTTTTTGAATACAAGATCAAATACTATACACAATTATATTGTCTTGGTGTGTATTGAACAATATAGAGTTTTTAACAATATTGTAAGAAGTAGAAGAAAAAAAGTTTAGTTTTTCAAAAAGGAATAAGGGGAAGAGTCAGATGTCACGAAATGTCAAGATGAGTCAGATGTCATTGTCAAAGCTTTGCTAAAGCTCGGAGTGACAGGGAAAGATCTACTACTTACAAAACTCATACTTTACTTTTTACCCATTTCTATTCCATCCCCATCCCAATGTATACTATTATATTCGCATATTACGATTGCTTGCTTGCAATACCTACTCTAAAAGATGTCATGTCACTATGCCAAAATATAATACCACAGGCACAGCAGCACACATACAACAGTGGTGTATCCACTCTGGCTTTCTCTTTTATTCATAAATTAGGTGCTGGAATTCCAAAAAAAAAATTTCATAATTAAGGGAATGCAGAATATTGCGTATGAGGTTCAAGAGTAAAGAAAAGTTCAAGAATGCTTAATGGCAAAGCGGAATAAAGGTCAAAGAGCTTTTAACATCTACGCTGAACTAAACTGTCAAACTCATCTGTAGGTCAATTCAGCAACATAAACATACCTTTCAGTCTCATACAGAATACCCAAAGTAAGAGAAATTTTACCTCAAAAGAAATACCTAATTTATGAAGCAT
>JAQGAA010001360.1:0-15982 GCA_034696425.1 Isotoma viridis | reverse complement strand
GAATTTCCCCCAGAATATTTGTTTTGTTACAACAGTAAATATATTATAATTATTATTATAATTTCATATCAATAATTTTTTGACGGAATTAGTGTTAGTTTGTCCGTGTGTTTGTTGTCTATAGTTGGTTGGTTGTATTTAGTGGTAGTGGCATAATGGTGGATTGGATTTTAAAAAGCTTTATCAGATAAGATATAATTGTATTCATTGTTCGTAGGTAAAAGAGAATAATTTATTTATATTGAGCAGAGTGAATAATAAAAGTGAATACAATCAACAATGTGTGTGTCGTTTCCATTCAGTATTATTATTCTTATTAAATAATAAGAAATCTTAGGTATTATTCATTAGTATTGTTATCACTGATAATGATATTATTATCTAGGTTTTATTAAGAAATATGCAGAGTCGCATCAGTTTTAATATTAAAAGTTAAGCTTTCTTTAGAAATCAGTTGGGGTTCGTTCATTCATTATAACATCCTGTCAAGTACGATACGATTGATACTTTTACACTGGCATTGTTTACTTATTTTTTCTACTAATTATAAAATAAGAGAAGAGAGAAGCTAATGCAGAGAAAGATAGTTAGTAGTTTTAGATGGAAATATTTTAGATTAAATTCGTTCGAAAAATAAGATTTAATCAATTTGATAAATATTTAAGATTATGAATGAGTTGGAAAAATTTTAAGAAATGCTTTAATTAATTGTTTTTTTTGGAATTGTTTTCAGCAAATCTCTCGAGGAGGAGGAAGTCGCTCAGGGAGTTTGTCCACATCGACTACACCTACTAGTTTGGGTTATAGCAGTTTACAGCATTACTATAATAATACTAATTACAGTTCTCGTAAGGGTATGATGTCGAATATTGTTGGGGGTGGAGATGGACCGGCTAGTGTGACTAGTCTTGTTATCTCTAGTGGAAATGATCCACTAGCATTTCTTAAGGAATCTTCATCAGGTTCTGTTTCTCTTCCTACGATTGGAACTTCTAATGGGAATGGTGTTTGCGGGAATGGATCGACTGGTCAGGATGTTAGCAGGCATCCTCTTAGTTGTTCTATGTGCCGTGATAAATACAAAAACCCTAAGGTAGGTCGAAAATGATTTTTAATTGGGATTTTTGAAGGTCTTGTATTTTGTGGGATTTGGAGTGATGATTGGGATTGGATTTCATAGGGGAAAGAAGTTTGATTGTAAGGAAATGTCTATGTTTGGGATTTACCGTTTTTCCGCTTTTAGAATCCCGACCCCAGCCTGAATTTACACTCTGGTTTAATTATTACCACACATGCATAGACAGTTAAGGATTTGAGAGACTAAGTAATAGACCCCCTCCACTTTTGGAGATTTGAAATATTAAAGGCCCATGGGGTTCTAAAATATAAACTAAGGTAACTTCATAGATTACACATTTGTGCTACTGAATCTCTTCTTTTTGGGCTAATAATGTTGTAAGATGTCTAAGAAGAAGTGATACATGTTGGTTTTCATAGGGTTCAAAAATTAATAATCTACCCCATAGGAATAAAGTTAAGGTTTTCAGCTCAAAACATAATATACCAACTTGATGTTTTAATTTTAGTTTGAATTAGAATGTTTCGAGAGCTAAAGTGAATTATGCACACACTCCAAACTGAAATTGGCTTGATTGTAGGAAATCCCAATTTAAGTCTAACACAATAGAAGTATTCTGTGGATACGTAGTGTGAATTCAAGTATTATTTACATGATTCATTGTTAAAATCCGAGTTGATTTTTAGGTTAGAGAAGGAAATCATGCATGTCTAATTAAAATTAGTGATGAGTCGTACTTTTTTTTGACATGGAGAGAGAGAGAGACTCGCCCTGTTCCTCTATTTTCTTAATATTCTGAAATAATTTTTGCATATTTTACATATAGTTACCAATAAGGACTGTTCGTAAATGATAAACGTTGCGTAGGGTAAAATTGTCTTCCTAGATGAACTTTGTTTCTGACGAAGCATCCACACGCTTAAATCTTAGCCGTAGTTTGTTTAATACTGTAAATTTGGATACTGAAGTTTGATGAAGCGTCATTAAGCGCTTGATAAAGCGATCTCAAAATACCAGCAGCGTATTTTTCAATAATGGCAAGAGTCGTTGTGTATTTATTATGAACAGACCGTTTATTATTAACCTAATGAAGCGTGTGTATGTTTTTCTCAGGTAGTGTGTTTTGGATATTAAGTAAAAACTGGTGAGATTGTGTCAATAAATAAAATTAGTATTATTATAAGAATGGTAGCTGGTAATAATAATAATAGAAAAAAAGTATTAAAAATCCACTTACAAACTCACCCGTCCCGTAGTTCCACTCTTTTCTTATGAATATTAATGAAAAGTCACGAAAGGGTTGTCCTTTCTTCCCTCTCATCATCATAACTTTTAGCCAAGTTCAGTTATATGAAACGAAGACCCACCTCAACTTTTAACTTAACATACCCGCACAGATTTATTTTACTTTATTTATTTAACAGCCAATTATATTCTATAAGTTTGTTTTTTCTAAATAATGAGTGTGAGGGAATTGAATGAATTATTTATAATCTAGAGTTATATTCCTTTATACACGTTGTTAATGATAATAAATAATCAATTCAATAATGTTGGCATTTTGAGCAATTTTAAGCTAGAATTTGAAAAGAAAAGAAATCACCCAATTTTTTTAAAGCATTAACGTAAAACGAGAATTAAAACCCCTACTGCTACGGTTCCTATTCTTTCCTTTTTCAAAATTGTTATTAAACAATAAAGCCCCATGGGGTTGTACTAGTTATTTATATTTTATTTCAACTTTATACATTAGTCTATGAACTTTATGTTTGCTCAGTTAGAAAACATGCCAAGGATTAGTTTTAATTGTTGATGTATACATTGAATACATGTAAAAAAAGTGCATTTTTATAAATATATTTTGAAAACGCGGTAGCATAATATCACAAAGTGTAAGAAGGATAACATATTTTACAACTATGTATGCAGATTTAAATGAGAGATAGAGAAATGTAATAAAACAAATGTGCGAAAAGGGTGGAGGAGTGAAATGAAATGTTTTGTTGCTACTTGATGACATTCGGAAATGGCTAAGTTGATAATAAAAATTAGTGTTTTATTATTTTAAGTACAAGTAGTAGTAGCAGCAGGAACAAATACAAAGCTTCTGTTTCCCATCAATTCCTATTATTTAAAAAAGGAAACTATTTTAATATTATTTGCAGTAGTAAGTATGACTAGAAGAGTAATTTATTTAAAAAAAACGTATACACCTTGGAATTATGTTAAGTACATAATGTTGTTGTTGTGTATCGATACTCTTTATATTTCATCCTAGTTTTAGCTTTTTTAAATACTCTTTTTTTTAAAATAATTTGGGTGCATTCATTAATTACGAGTGTAAAAGTCCTTCTTCGGTGTAATACCAAAAAGAATGTTTATTGAGTTTTTTAAACCCACATGGGTTGGACGTTCTCAAAGGGAAAGTAAAAAAATAGGGGAATTTACATGATGTTATAATTCCTTTATGAGTAGCGAGGACAGATTTCTTGAAAAAAAGTAAAAATAAATGCTGGTAGGAGTTTTAGCATATTATTATTATGTACTTTGTAAGTTAAGTGTGTGTATGACTTTATAATTTATTAATTATTCAAATGAATTGTTAATTGACAAATGAATTAAAAGGTAGTGAATAAGAGAGTAAACAATTAGAACTGAGGTTATTTCACGGTCTACTCTGTTGGAGGTCCTGCTGGCTGATGCTACGCAGTATTATTGTATTTTATTCTGTCTGGTTTCTTTAAGGGTTGTTCTTTACCCAGTTGTGGTTTTGTGTATTAAAGTTATCATTCATTATTATTCACTGTGAAAGTTAACCTTATTCTCTGAAAGCGTCTAGAAGCGTTGTTATAAATGTTAACAGCGTCGCAATAATGTTTAAAACATATTCAGTCACAGGATTAATGAATAGGACTCTGGGTTGCGTTGCATTGTCACCAAAACTCTATTATTGTTAATTGTTACCTTTTAAGTCTTGACTTATTTGTCTTTAAAGTGATTTAAAAACAATTAAAATCTGTGACTTATCTCCTTCATGGTAATTTCTATACAGATTCTTTTCTATCCTTTGTATCTGTGTTAATGAGTGTGAACCTAATTGTAATCAACTGTATAACTTATTACATTATGGATTAATGCAGAATCACACACACTTTGGATAAATTAGTATATTCATCAAGTCAAATCAGAAATCATTATCATCGGTGGTGGTGGTGCAAAGGGTTTATACTAAGAAAAGGAAACACAGTATGATTTTTCTAATAACTATGTACTCTCCTACGGTTTTTGTAATTTGCAATCTTGTTTAGTTAAACCCAAGTGAGTATATTTAATTTAAAACAAAAATTACCAACAAACTTGGTCAAATAATTATTAAAAAAGCAAATAATTAAAATGTCTAGCTTCTAATTTTTAAAACTTTCTATATGTATGAAATAATGTTACAAAATATTTAATCTTTTTTGTTAGTAAAAATCCCTTGGAAATGATTAGATAGGATGGGATGATAATAATGTGAGAGAAGAGAGAGAGAGAGAGGAAAAGGAAGGAAATGCAATTCTTTTTTTCGTGACATGTAAATTAATCAATTTCCTATATATGAGTGTGTGTTTGTACCTAAAACCCTTGTTAATTTGATATTGATACAAATCCAGATTCAAATTGATAGAAAATGCATTAAATAAATTAAACTTTATAATTAGTTGGTATAGAAGGTATGAGGAATGGAAATGAAATTATTTTTTTTGAAATACGTTTCCTTTTTGTAATTTGATACACAATGATGTGAATTGATTAAAAAGAGTTGTTTATAAATCAAGTGGATTGGATTTTGGCTAATGAGATGGGTGAGGTAAGAAGGGAAATGTCAATTTGAGAGAAGACTGAGTTATTTTATAAACCCACCCGGGTATGGGAATTGCGGGTATCACCCAACTTTACTTTCCCCAAGGGATTCGTATTACCCAAAAAGCTTTGAAGTTTTTGGGGTTTAAGAGTCAAAAAGGTTAAAAGTGAATATAAACTTGGAATATATAGGTAGTATGAGTCTTGTGGTGAGTATCGGTTAGGTTTATAGAGAATACACACACAAAATGTAATTAAATTGTTCACAAGACTCAAAACTATTCTAAAGAGTTGTTTAGTAATAATGGGAATTCATTTTGTGTTTTTGAATAAAAGAGGTTGAAGGTTTCAGCAAGATTATAGGCTTGACGCTTGAGCCTTCTTTGTGGTTCGACGCTTGAGCGTTTCTCGTATATGATCTTATAAGGGCTTCAGGGATGAAAAATTGAACACGGGATTAATAAACGGATTTTACCATGACCACTATCACCATTAGTAGTAAAACGCCTAAGAGAGAGAGAGTATTAACATAGTTTGCATATAATAATACATAGTGTGTGTGTGTGTGTAGTTGGGAATTGATGATAGTGTATGATGATGATGATGATGATGGAAATTATGCAAAAAGCATTGAAGACAGGGAAACAATATGAGTGAATATATAGAGAGAAGCTTTTTTGCAATCTACCTTCAGTTTTACTTTACTCTTGCAATTCAAACCATCTTCATTTTAATACTTTTTCCTCTCTCTTGATAAACTCTAGAGTAGTGCCAGGAGGACTTTTGGGATATTATTCAGAAAGATAGATTATTTTAGAGTGTAAGTACAAATAAGACGGAGTATATCGTATCGGAAACTTAAGTGAAGTGTGAACTTGGGTTTTAGTTGAAAAGTTACTTTATTCACTTTTTGTGTTAACAATGGAAAACAATAATTAAAGTGAGAACTAATTGTTGTTGTAAGTTTTTGTTTCAAAATTCAATGGATTTTTCTGTTATTTTGGATCCAGCTAAAATCTCATGTAATGATTGTCGCATCATCAATGGATCCCTTACGGTATAGTTGGCTTGGTGTTTTTCTTAAGTTATTTTTAAGGTAAAATTGTATAAAAATGCTCGTCTTGGTAGTAGAGTGTGAAGGTGACATTTAGGAAGGAATTGTCAAATTGTATTTGATTGTAGGTAATCTGCTTTAAAATCCATAAGAAACTCTATCCGGTTATCGTCGGTAGTCGGTAGGTTTGGTAGGTAAAAAATGCTTGTTGTTTTACTTTCTGGAACGTTAAGCGTTTTGTTAAGTGTGGAATTTTTGGATTTGCTATTTCAGTAAAGTATATTGATTTGTAAGAAAGTAAACTTTTGAATAAGTTTAATAATTACGAGAAAGGTTTCTTCTTGCCAAATAAGTCACAAGTTTTGCAAGCATTTTTAAACTATAAATACATTTAGATTAATTTGAATGTGTTTGTGTATTTATATTATTATAGTTAGAATAAGAATGTTTTGTGGGATTGAAAAGAAATTATTATTGAATTGATTTTGATTTAAATAGAAATCTATTAGTTTTTGGTTTTTGACATTTTTACTGTATTTGTTTTCACTCCTTTTATTTAAATGACATGAAAAGCGTACACAAGAGAGTTATTCAAGTTTGAAATGATATAAAATACATTATTAACAGTGTCAGTCATCATGACACAAACTGCAATGTGAGATTTGATAAAAACTTATGCATCAAAATGTACACCGTAATTCATAACGAAATCCAATAATTCTCTGGTCAATCAAAAAGGAATGAAGAAAAATGTGTTTTTTTTGTATTTCTGCTGTTTTTAGTATTTAAACGCCTAACGTTAACTTTAATTAAACTCCCTCCCCCTCCTACTGCTAAAAAAACTGAATTTAAACCTACACAGGGAGATGGGGGTTTATTTTGAGAATTTACAGTAAATAAGCTCTCTTGTCAACCGCAACAACAGCAACACCAATTCTTTTTTTTGGTTATGGTCATTTTCTCTGTATCATTTAAATCTGTAACCATTACAAGGGTTTTTTTTTCTGTAGTTTTTTTAATCAACCTCATTTTATTCTTTTGGCTAGCTAATACAATAAGAATAAGATATTTTTTTTGTATTTTGTGTCTAGAGTTATCTCTTTCTCTTTTAGCTTGAGTTGTTTAAAGCAAAAAGAGGTTTTTTTTAATATTTAAAACAATTTTATGACACTTGACATCTTCTGTTTTGTTTTGTATTATTTTTTGTCATACTTATAAAAGGATTATCAAAGGATAAAAAGGATTTCAAATTATACCGTTAACGTTACACTACTAATGGGTATAAATACTAGTTTGTAGTTAGTGTGTAAAGGCTTTTATGCTTTTTTTTCTTAAATCACAGGACAAGTTAATGGGTAATGAAATGCTTTATTGTTGAAAGGAGCTCTTAAAAAAGGGTAAATAGATTTTTAAAGACTATAAGGGGAAAAACAGTGGAATTTGTAAAAATACGAAGAGTCTGAACTTGTGAATAAAGCTTGAGGGTCATATTATTATGGGCCCTGGTAATAATGTCAAAAGTGTTTTCGTATTGTCAAGTGGGATTTATGGACACACCGTTTATTTAATGAAATTACATTCACATGGTACAAACTACTTACATGTGTGTGTGTAGTAGGACAAATGAAAGAAAAACATTTTAGATATTATTATTCTTATGGTAGTTTGATTGTTTTAGGAAGCTTGTGTTTGCATAAGAATGAGTTGTTGTTTGTCTAAAAATGTGAAAATAGTATAAATTTTATAATAATAATTCTCTTCCTTTCTTTACCTTTGTTTTTGCAAGTGTAAAAAAAAGAATTAACCTTGTTTTTTAGGATAAACAGAAGCTTTATAAATTCAGAAGAAAGACAAACAGAATTAAATATGGGTTTTGTAATCAACTCAAAATAGCTGAGAGACAGAGAGAGAGAGAACTTCTAACAAGAGTTTTAAACCTTGGGTTGGGTTTAGGTTTTAATTTTATAGAGTTTCGTGTTTACACGTTTTTACATCTTGTTACTTTTTTACTTGGCCTATTTTTAGTGGATTTTGTGGGAGGCAAATATTATGCAAATATGGTTATATATGGGGTTTAAGAATTAGCATATGAGGGATAGGGAAAGGGTTCAGAGGAGGAGGCTAAGGGATATTGAAGGGATTTAGTTAGTGACGAAAGAATTTGATAGTAAAGCGTTTTTATGCTTGTTATACTCTTTGATAAGTTATGATAAGATAGGAATGCAGTTTAAAAAATTTAAATTAAATATAATATTAAAAAACTCTTTATGATGAGACATTGATTTTGAAGTGTTTTTTGTACATCTGTCTATCTGTGGGATTTGAGTGTGAGTTTGCGTGTTATATTGTAACAACTAACTAATTAATTAGTGAGTTTAGTATGAATACTCAAGTGCAATTTAATTAAGTAGCAGGAATGACTTTTGTGTATAAGTGGGTGCATTTAACGTGTTTTTTTTAGGAATGAGCGTGTGTAATAAAATGTCACTTTCAATTAATCAATAATTTCATTCAAGTGCATTTTGTATATGTTGAGGAATAATGAATGAATATTATTATTAAGCGGCACTATCATCTTTTATAAAAGAGAATAATATAATTGAGATGCTAATCTTTTACTTTATTATTTAAACTCCCGTCGGCTTTCTTTTTAAACGAAGTATGGATTCTCTTTTTATTCATTGGCTTGTTCATAAATTTTATTAGCAATTTTAGGAAAACAGTTAATTCAATGTATTTAATAGCATGTGAGTTCTGATCTCTGACATGGTTAAAGGTTATTCGGCAGTTTTTTAAAATGTATTTTTAGGTAGCAATTGTTAATAAAACGGAAGTTAGTAACGAAAAAGGTTTGAATAGATTTAAGTTTTAAGGGTTTTCAGACCAAAATGCACTTGATTTATGATGCAAGAGTAAAATATGCAAATTAGGTTTTATGCTAAAATTAAATACAAACTCATTACAAACCGTTTATCTCTCTTTTGTTATTAAGTTTTTTAAACTTTGTTGTATATTTTTAGTATTATTATGTTTAGAGGTTTTATATTATAATATATAAAGTGTTCTATCTCTGCCTGCGGTGTATCAAAATATATATTCAAAATTATGATGATGAATCAATTTGAAGGAACAAAGTAATTTTCTTTTGTGAAAGAGATTGCTCCGAGGATGACGTGTGTGTATTCTTTTAATATTAAGAATTAAGTGTGTTATGTGTTGCATTGTATTGTCTGCAGATTCTTCAAGTGTATAGGAATATCATATTGATCAGATACTTCTTATTGTGTATGCAGACTGTATGTATTTTGTATATGACAATAGTAATAATACTAAAAAAACTAATTTCAATATCTTTTTCAAGATCAAAGTCACGATTTCATTCTCCTGCCTGGGCTGACCCTTATTAAATTATGTGTATGAGTAGTAAGGAGTAATATTATAATTTAAATGTTGGATTTATTATGTTGTATGTGTATGGGGGTTTTAAATCTTTGTACTGTAAAAGTCTTGACAATCCTTATTAAAATGTGCATGGAAGTTTAGAAATTAAAATTTTACCACGGTGGCTTTAATTTTTACAAAAAAATTGGAATTTTATGAAATTTAGCAAAAGTCAACGGCTTTAAGAATTAAAGAAAATAGTATAATCACTGACTGCGTTTTATACTCGAAATACCCGAATGTGTCTGATAACAAGATTCTCAGTAATTTCTGTTCAAAGGTTTGAGGACTTTTAAATAAGTTTTACCGTAATCACTAAACCCCCTATTGTTAAAAGAGATAAAAGGCAATTAAAAACTTGTTAATCTCTTGTGTTGTTCCTGTGTTTTGTTAAAATCCTTCTAAATAATTATTAACATGGATTAACTAACATGATTTAGAATTTACATATTATTACCTATTACATATTACGTGAATTTTTAATGTGTGCAAAGAGTATACACACAAGTGATAAATAAATAGGAGTTGCACCTATTTACCACATACACAGAGAGAGATAGACTGTAATTAAAAGAATAGGTAATTAATTTCATTTTTAATTACTAAGGATGCTTTTATCTGAATAATTAAACAGATAGGGGTTTTACTAGTGCAAAATTTAAGTTTTTTTTTTGAACTAAGCATCCTTTGCTAAAGGGTTTTTGCTAATTTTTACTGGATACCACGAGTATCATTGGTTAAAGGTTAACTTTTATTATTTGTTTTAGAAATAGAGTTGGTTTCCATTAGGAATATTAAAACCAACTAGAAATGCAAGTAAGATCAACTCTTTAAAGTA
This sequence comes from Isotoma viridis, assembly GCA_034696425.1. Classification (NCBI taxonomy): domain Eukaryota; kingdom Metazoa; phylum Arthropoda; class Collembola; order Entomobryomorpha; family Isotomidae; genus Isotoma; species Isotoma viridis. The sequence continues at coordinate 5,728 of JAQGAA010001360.1, read as the reverse complement.
ACTAAATAAGTAAATTGCCTAATAGGATACTTAAAACAGTTTATATAATAATAACTCAAAAAACTTAAATGACTTTCCTTATGGAGTAATAACATTCGTCGTCATCTTAAAGGATTGTTGGTGGTGGTGGTAGTGGTAGCAGTAGCAGTGGTGGTGGTCTCTCTTCTGGTTTTATATTTTATTCATTTCTTTAATATTGTTTTCTGGTCTAGATTTATATTTTATATACGAAATAAAACAAGTAGAATAAATCCCATGACCTTAGTATGATATTCCCACACGAGATGATTAGCAAAAATCTTTTATTCATTTTATTCATGAAATTCTTTTATTTTGTGAAGTAATTCTGTGCTAAAATCTTTCATGGTTTTGAATTATTATTCACCGTAAAAGTTGTTTTAGTTCCCTGGTCACTTTTATATAAATATGTTTTGTTGTCTTTTAGCTGTTAAAAGCTTTGTATCTCAATTAACCCCAATATTTTTAAGCTGTTTCTGGGTAAAACGTCAAAAGGTAGTAAGAATCTCTTAGACTTTTATTTAAGTTCCTTAGGGGATCAAAAATAAGATTTAGGTTGAAAAAATATGAAAAAAAAATAATTAAAAAGGAATCTCTTTGAAAGTTTGTAAACGCTAAGTAGATATTGTTTAGGAGATAATAAATAATTGTTTTTGTAATTAATTTCGTTAATCTCACATTTCCCATGTGTTTCATCTCATCATATCATCATGTAAGTGTCAGTGTGGGATCATCCTCTTTATTATACTGGGGCAGTGTAAGAGTTCTATAGGAAGTGGTGGTGGTGGTGGTTGTGATTTATCTCATCTCACTTGTCAATCTTCTTTAATAACAGTACGGATTAAACTCTCAAAGGTAACTAACACGACTACCACCCACCACCACCACCACTAGCACCTCTGACTTATAATTTTCATGTCAATCAATTTCGCAAATATTATAATTGCTAAAACGTGCTATACGTATTACGTACTTTGTGAGTTGTGACTGCAGTGCAGTGGCATACATTATAGCTAAAAATGGAGATGGAAGGGCCTGGCTCCGATCCGAATCTGAAAATTTATAGGGAGTAGGGGCCATTCATTAGTCCTGGGTGGCATTTTTGTTCAAAAAATGACTCCGGTATGGGGTATAATGCTAGATTGTCCTAAAGGTAGATTGATTGACCTTTTGTACACTTTGCTAAAGGATTTATGAACAATCCCTTATTATGAAATCCATGACCTTGATTCACTCCGAATATTATTACATGTAGGCCAATCAGATTCGCAATAATAATATTTGTCTAATTAGTATCTTTTGATTCCTTTTAGGTTTTACCTTGTTTGCATACTTTTTGCGAGTCTTGTCTTATTGCCTACTTGCCTCCTGAAAGTCTCACCTTGACTTGCCCTGAGTGTGGACAACAATCCATTCTACCTGAAAAAGGGGTAACTTGAATATATAAATGCTAATTAATTGTTTAGTAATTATTACTTGTATTTCTTATGTAATTTATGTAAACACCGTGTTAATTGTTTTAGGTGACAGCCCTTCAAACAAATTTCTGTGTGATGAATCTCTCGATGGATCTTAGCAAGGATCATCGTTGCACTTATTGTGGACAAGGGGCCAGGTTTAAGTGTCATGATTGTGATTTAGACATGTGTGAGCAATGCTCACGGACGCATCCGCAGCCCTCAGTAAGTACAAATTATAAATCATAATCTGATGTTGTTTTTTTAAGAATTTTGAAGCAACGTTTTGTTTAAAGAGATGGTCTATGTGGTTGTTTTTGTAGGAAGGAGACGGAGATGGTAAATCGAATGGTTCGTGTCATCAGATTTCACCTCTTGATACAGAATCAGACGGTGGGGACAGTGAACATAAAAGTTCAAAGACAAATGGACATTCAGGTGCTAAAGAAGATGATGCTAGATATCTTTACTGTCCAAGTCATGCTGGTATGAAAATAAGAGATTGAATATTGTTTTGAGTTGGGTTGATTTTTATAGTGATTAAATGAATTTTTAAAGGTCAAACGCTTCGATTTTTCTGTCGGGATTGTGACACAGCGATTTGTAGCAGTTGTACTGACATAGAACACGGTAGACATACGACAGTTCGAGCAATGGATGCTGTTGGAGAAGAAAAAGTCAGACTTCAACTCTTACTTGATAATGTCAGTGATAAAGTAAGTATTTGAGGACTTTGGAAATGTCTAATTTGTTTTTTTAATAAACACGGGTCTCATGAAACGCACTGATCCTCTAGCAACTAAGAAAAGGTTTTGGTTAATTGTTAATTAAAATTAATTGCAGGCAAAGAAACTAGATGAATCAATAAGAATGGCAGAAACAGCAGGAAACTCTTTAGGAGAAAGGAAAGCCGAAGGAATTGATCAAATTGAATCTGCTTTTGCAGAATTATTTGAAAGACTCAAAGATAGAAAGCAAAATTTGATTGATGATCTTCACACTCAGTTTAATATGAAATTGGATCTTATTCGTAAGTTAAATAATAAAATTTTATAAATTTTCATAAGGTCAACCCTCGGGGTCTGTGAATGTAAAATTTGATTTAATTTGAAATGGTTTTTTTTCAGAGAAATCTCGAAACGTGCTTAAGACACACTTAAATGATGTGAAAGAGTGTTGTCTTCTAACAGAGAAAGCTCTGAGTCATGAGAACGAGACGGAAATTCTATTTGTCAAAAAGCAGATCGGTGATAGACTTGAAGATTATGCCAAAATGGAGTTATCTCCAGCAAACATTCAGCAACAGTTGGATGATTCTTTAGAGTAAATGAAAAGTCCTTACTAGAATTAAGATTTTAGAATTTTGTAACAATTAAAAGAAATTTGTCAACTGACTTTTTTCAGATTCGAAAGGCTGACACTAGACAGAGTTGATGTATCCGGTTTAGGCCGAGTTGTCTCTTCTCTTCATAAAGGCTGGGCAATTTCTGGTGAAGTGATAGAATCAAGATGTGTACCAGTTGGTCGAAGACATTTCCTTCGACTTCATCTCTCAGCCAATTATGCCCCTAAAATTGAACTTAGTCTTGAAGATATCCACGTTTCAGCATCTACTAAGGATGTTGTATTTTCTCTTGAACAACCCAGAGAGTCTGATAGTCGCTCTTTTATGATAAGATTTCTTGTATCTCGCATCGGCTCTTTTACCTTATCTGTATTAGTGAAAAATCAACACATTTCTGGTAGTCCATTCCAAGTAAGTAAAGCTTCAGTGTATATAATCAAGAACCATTTATACGTAATAATAACTAAGCAAAAATTTTAAAATCTGCCATTTTTGCTTCTAATAGTTTCACGCATACGACGCAGAGGACCGTTCAGCAAGCTCCAGCCCGTGTCCTCATCATCCTAATGGTCACACTCACAGTTTATCCAATAATAACTCACCAACAGGAAACGGGTGCAATTCTTTATCAAGAATCCCAAGAGCAAATGGTGCTTCACTTTCTCCCAGATCCCGCATGTCAACTCCTACTAAGCGATTTTATAGTAATGGTCACATTACGAAGGCCAATGGTAATTAGCAAATCCCTCCGAATGGATTTCAATTCAAAATTTGCTTACTTTTTGAACAGTTTCTATTAAATCAAATATAATTCTTATTACAGGATCACACCACGGAGTCGGTTCAAGTTCCCGTCGCAGTGTTACCCTGGAAGATGATCTGATCTTAAAAATTGGGCAGAGAGGAAGAGGGCGAGGAGAGTTTACTAACCCTCAGGGCGTTGCAGCAGCCCCGAACGGACGACTCATTGTTACAGACTCTAACAATCAGTGTGTACAGATATTTGATAACACTGGGGAATGCAAGTTACGATTCGGAGTTCGTGGAAGAACTGTAGGACAACTACAGAGACCAGTAGGAGTTGCAGTGATTCCATCCACAGGGAATATTGCTATTGCTGACTATGACAACAAATGGATCTCTATTTTTGACCCTACTGGGAAATTCATGAGTCGGATTGGACATGGAAAACTTCTTGGGCCTAAGGGACTTACTGTTGATGCTAATGGACTTATTTATGTTGTGGATAACAAAGCTTCATGTATTCTTATTTTCCAACCAAATGGAAAACTTCTGAATAAATTTGGCTCAAGAGGGAATGATGAGGGTCAGTTTGCTGGGCCGCATTTTGCTGCTGTTAATTCAAAAGGGAATATTATTGTTACTGATTTCCATAACCATTGTGTCAAGGTAATACATATTACTTAATTTCTTTTTAAGGGGAAAGCGAACATTCATAAATTATAATGAATTTTGCATAATGATGACATTATTATGATGTAACCACCATACTGTACACTTACAATGGATTTCATAATACATAAACATCAAATATCAAATAATGAACATTCCAGGTATTTGACCGTGACGGAGACTACTTGTACTGCTTTGGAACAAATGGAGAAGGCAATGGACAGTTTAACGCACCAACGGGTGTGGCTGTGGACAAAAATGATAACATTTTGGTTGCTGATTGGGGAAATAGTCGAATTCAGGTAAAAACATTTTTATTTTCAACCACATGTTTGTAAAAATTACAAATCCTATACTAAATTAACGTACTTTTTAACCTTCCAGATATTTGATAGTCAAGGATCATTCCTATCGTACGTAAGTACATCAGTCGAACCCCTATACGGTCCTCAAGGACTTACTGTGACTCCTGATGGCTACGTAGCAATTGCTGATTCTGGAAATCACTGCGTCAAGTTATACAAGTATGCATAAGGAAAACATACAACTAAACTTTCTTTTTGAGTGAATTAATTTGATAGCTGAGCCTATGATTCCTGTCTTTGTCATATGAGGACGAATTGAACTTTAAGTATTTTTCTTTACTTTACAATTACATTTCAAAAAAAACCTTCAATATAATAATTTTTAATAGTACTTTTTATTCCTTAAGTCCATGATTGAATTTTACATGATTATTTTTACACAAACAACAACAGCACAGGTCAAAGTTAATACTTGAAATTCATCACGTATTTTATGATTTGTAATTTAAACAAGTCATAAGTTTTAAATTATCACTTCTTATCATTTCATCTTATATTTAACTTCGTAACATCACTAAAATCAGAATAACTTCTTCTCTTAATTCCACCGCAGATCTACTAACTTGTAACTCAGCAACATAATATTATATACATTTAAGCTTAAAAACTAAACTACATAGTTTTTAATTAATTAACGTTTCTGCATAAATCACACATTTCCTCCAATCCAAAATGATTCTTGCACAAGGACAAACCATCAAACCATTTCAAAAATGTATCAGTCCAGACTAAACTCAAGACCAATTCAAAATAATTCCAAAGGAAATAATATAGCACACGTGTAATATGATTAATCTGACGATTGCTTATGTAATTATGGATATTATATTAACACAATAACAATATAACATGTATGTTATAGGTACATACATAACTTTATATAATAGCATTTAGGCAGCAACAATAATAATAGTAGTCAGTAGTATAGTCAGTGGTAATAGTAGTACACAGTTCTTTTAACTAAAATTGTTTAAAGTGTATAATAAACATTATTTGTTCTATAATAATTGATGATTTCACAATATTAAATTCCTTTTCCTAGTTACTAGGCTTTCAAATCACTGCGTCAAGTTATACAAGTATGCATAAGGAAAACATACAACTAAGGAAATAAATCTCAGCTGCTGGAA
>JAQGAA010001359.1:0-15983 GCA_034696425.1 Isotoma viridis | reverse complement strand
GGCGACATTCCCAAAGTAATTGTGGCAATCGAAACAACAAAAAACCTAAGCAATTGTTGTATTCAGTTGTAGTATCAAGTATATTATGTTTAAATTGTACTTTTAATCCATGTTTCAGAGCAAAGGTCTTTGTTCTCTCGACCCTGTGACCTGAATCAAGGATACGTTGATGTGGATTCAAAACCAGTAGGAAGATCTTAAAGATTTGTCGATAAAGTAACTAAACATTCCAGTTGAACCCAACCTGAACATAAACCCATATCATTCCTATATAACTCCAGAATTTACCGTTTCCTGGTTTCGAATTCAATATTATGCTGATTTTCTGAATTTCTCTACACTAGACTACAGGTAATTCAAGCAAATCAAATTCACATGCTGAAATGAGTATAGAATTCGTATGGCCTATATTGCTAGTTACACACACATTTCATTTAGTTGTTTTTATGTCTCCGTTATTTTTAGCCGTTCTTTTTGTCGAATCGACCTAGTTCTTCACGGGCATCTGTTAGTTCCCCGAATGCGGATTTTATTGTACCTAACCTCTACACATACAATATCTTATTATTACTCTAAGCTTCCTATAAGCTTTCATAAAAAATGAATAGGAAGCAAAGTTAGCGATAATAATAACGCTAACTCATCTTCAGCTGACAAAACGGAGGGTGTTAGTGTGATTCAGATAACCTGATTATTTTTTGTTAGAGATACGAACGACACGAGGAAATAAGGAAAAGAGAAGGTGACCTCCAAGCGGCCCAGACCGACTTACGGAAACTTTATGAACAATCCACTACACTGGGTCATATTGAATATACCTAATTGGTGACTCATCATTCCTTCCTGTCAATATCCTTCGCTCTCGAACTCGTACTTCATAAAGTACTGCTATTGCTCTTATTCCTGATTGAATTCCTCAGTAAGTGCCAAGAAGTTGTCTTTGTCAAAGTTATTCTATTCCAATGCAATGTGTCAATGTCAACCTTCGAAAACATTACAGCCAACACAATCTATGGCAGAAGTAAACTAATTATGACTTTATGACTGAATGAATTCTGTTATTAGAATCCCATGAAGTTGTATGCTTAAAACAATCATTAAAAATCTATAAGCTTCTGATTTTGAAGGAATGCATTCAAGTAGTAATAAACCTCATACTGTCATACTATATCATTACTTTCATTACCTAACTACCTCAAGCTATTCATCATTTCTCCCATGACTCTGACTCTCTCGTATGTAGAGTTCCCATTCTTTCGACTTCTTCTGATCAGTCAACATCATGTTTCTCAAGTTTCATAGTAGTACGGCTTACCAAAGTGCTAATTCGTAAGCCAGTTTCATAACTGTGATTGCCTTTTGCAATAGTTGATAAACATATACTGGGCTTTCGCTTTTACCGAATTTTGTTTTGGTTTCAGTTTTTTTTTGAAGACTAACTAATTAAAATGGCTAAATTAAAACATTAAAATGTTAAATACATTATTTTGATCTTCTTTTAGCCATACAGCAAGCAGCCTAAGCCCTCAGCAGGGTGACGGCGGCTCGGGAAACACTAGAAGAAGCATGGGGGACCCTATGGACGTCGATAGTGAGATTAGCTCAGAAATCTTTGACCTGAATACAGAATCTTCAATGGATTTGATGCGTGACAAATTTCAAAAGGAAAGTCATCTACTAAAACATCTTCCATATTATAATGAACTGCAAAACGAGACAGAGGAATACTTAGAAAAAATTATTCTAAACTTGGCCAAGTCGATAGTATGCCAGGATTTCCAGTTGGGAACGGTCATCTATATAAAGTCATTAAGAACGTAAGCTCATGTTATCATTTTAATTTCGCAACTAAACCAGGCTTAGATGTCTGTTTACATTAAAATTATAAGGTGCTAATAAGAGTTGTTTTTGCAACTATTCAAGTAAGCATTCCTTTGTAATGTCCAGTGAAATGAGTTTGAGTTGATCTTCATTTATCTACATTACTTATGCGACTCGTAAATTTCAGAGTTTATTATGTATATTAACTAAACTCAGAGTAGTAATATAAACCATCGCCAACTGCGTAAAACTCTAAAACACCAAGCTCGTAGCTAATGTTTGCAAGTCTCGAATTTATTCTTTCCTGACGGCCTATACATTATATAATTGCACCAATGTCAACTGATTATAAATGCGAGACGAAAACACACAATTTCGTGCCAAATAATAAATGCCTTGTTGTGCTGCGGATGGTTATTATTATGAGTTTGTTTATTTGTATAATGTTTTATTTATTTTCAGGTATATATTCATGTATGGAAGAAAATTTTCAAAGGATCAGCACATTAAACTGGTAAATTTGTTTGTAGAGCTTCTCACAACAAAAGAATGTCCTTTAAATTTGATTCCAGATGTTGCAGAAATGCTAAATTCTCTTTTAAGGTAACTTTTCCATTGTTGATTTAATGCATGAAAACCGCTAATGATTTTACCATAAGCGTTTTAATGTTAAAACTTCCATTATACATACAAATTTTAATTAGAAAACCAGAACTGTTGACCAGAGATGACATATGCATTCCATGGAGGCTTCTATATAACACTTTGGATAGATGTGTTTTTCATAGAAAATACACCTTGTCGTTTAGTGCCTCAGCGTAAGCGTCGCAGCGATTGCTTTAACCCCCTTCTATTTATGTTCACCAGTTTACTGCAATTTTATCATATCATAATCCTGGCATGTATTTTTTCTGTAGCAAAATGGAAAACTTGCTTAAAGAAACGATTCGTCTTGCAAATGTGTAAGTTACGCAAATTTATTTAATGCAACGCAAGTTCAGAAAACAATCAGTGCTTTCAATTTAATTATGCAAAAATTAGGTACTTTGAAAAAAACACATTGCCAGAAGTGATAGCAGAGTTCACACCAACGCTTTGCCCTACATCCCCAAAAATGGTATATGGTTTAGAAATGTTGAAACACTTCCTCCCGTTCTTGGATCCAGAAGCTGAAGAAGGGGTGAATCAATTCATTGAGCATCTTCTAAGCTATTGTGATGGATGGAATAATAATCCGACGTGGGAATGGGTAAGCTTTGCAATTATTGCGATATTTGCAAATCTTACTGTAATCGATAAATGTCAGCAATTAATTAATTATTTTGTTTTAATTTCAGACTATTTTCAGTCTTTTTGCTACCGCAGCATGGAATATGCCTGGAAGCTTTGATTGGACTCCATATTTGCCAATGATCTATGCACGACTTATGAAAAATTTAGAACTTCCAGTTCACTTCAAAAATGGGAAACCTGTTGAAAGTAACTTGAAAGCGTTTGAATATGGCTCTGCGGCTCGATGGATTGTTTCAACTCTGGTATTATTGCGACTTTGCTTTCTTTACTATGGCCTAATGGTTGTTTGGCTTTCATCTGACTGAACTTTAAATAAACTAGGGAAACAATCCAGTAGCTTTAAAGCATCTCTGTAATTTTCTAAAATCTTTGGAAACATACTACAATCCATCCAACCACGGAAAGTGGACAATGCCACTTGGAGCTTTGCTCAATGAGTTAGTCAACTCGTTTACTCATCGCCTCAAAAAAGAGAGATATATGGACAACAAGAAGCGATGGTGGTACAGGATCCCGGATGAACGGAAGTTGACTGATGAAGACATCGAAAAGTTTGTAAAGACTACATCCTACATTGTTTTGGACTTCTACTTAGATCTAACTGTATGTGGAATGGTGCTAAAGAATTTAGCCACTATCAGACCTGATCTCATTATTCCAGCTGTAATGGAAAAGTACGAGAAATTTATGAATATTGGTGAAGTATAAAAATTCAACAGATTCAGGGTTTTGAGATATACTGAATTAAGCAATTGCATTTTCAATTAATAGGTATGAAGGAATCGTGGAGACACTCACAGAGCCAAGAAAGTACATGACTGCACTGCGATGGGTGACTGTGTGTATGCTTCCAATGGTCAGCAGCAGAAAGGATATTGAAGGATATGATGGAAGAAAATTGGTCATCCCCTTTGCAATGTCTCTGTTACCCGCAATCGACCCTAATGACATGTACAAGACCTTAACTGCTCTAGGATGTCTTCATGGATTATTTAATCTACTTCCGTTAGTAGATTGTTCTTCACTAGCCGATTCGGTTGACGACGAGGTTTGTTGGCTCAGATATAATTAAGACATATTCTATGCGGAATTTTTTAACATCCATTGTCAATTTTAAATAGGAGGAACGAGAGATTTGTATAAGCACCGCATGCATGGAGGACTTCGTAGTTCAGTTCTTGGACCGAATACTCTCTTTAGTTGAAAGCAGAAGCGTTGAAAATACGCGTATGGCAGATAATAGAACAATTTCTGAGGGTGCAAATGTAGAAGATGTATCATTAGAGAAATTCTTATGGGCTGTATTCCACAGAATTTCAACGCAATGTTCTACGCAAATTTGCAAGGTATGCTTAGAAAGAAATGGACAAAAAGAAATATAATTTCATATACGTACAAACTATCGCCAGCAGAAAAATAAAATGAATTATTCAATTTTTATAGACGACTGTCAAGAAGCTAGTTTCGTTTGCCTTGGGAAGTACACTTGAAACTGCTGTTTCCGGAAAATTATTTGCTTCCATCTTACAAGCGTTTGTTGTGGTATGTACTGACTTGCTGAAATTTTAAAAAATGCTTAAACGAGGGCAATAATGTTTAAATACTCCTTTAGGCAAGACCCGAAATCGTTCTACCCAGATTATTGCCTGCCCTGTGTTCTTCAATAAGGTCTCATATAACAGACGAAATTCTTAACGATGAAGATTTGGACAAGACCCTCCTTTTTCAAATGCTGCAACTGTCCTATGTAACAGACACATTATTTTACAGTTCAACTCTCAACTGAGAAATTTCAAAATGTGATTAATGTGATTGTATATAATTAATCCATTTATTTTGAATTTTAGATTATGGAGTCGTCAGGACCAGAACTTCTCAAACACAAGACAGAAATCGAATTCACGTTGGCTTCAGTATTGAGACTAAACGGAAAAAAAGCTTACGGATTTGCGGCTCAGACGCTAAGCAGACTTCTTCATAGTCTAGTTTACATTTATCCTACAGACAGCAGGATTTCAGAAGCTGATTATGATGATCCCAAGTATTTAGCTATCAAGGTGGGTCCAAGACAAATAAATCTTTGTATTTAGTATTTGTTTCGATTAAGCTTTGGTCGCTAATATTCTTCTTATTTTATAGGACTGGGGTGTATCTATTGAGCCGAAAACAATACAAATCAAATGGCATGTTCCGAATCAAGAAGAGCTTGATTGGGCGAAAGAAGTATTCTTCAACGTTTTTATTGAGTACTCTTCAAAGCTACAGCCAGCAACTACATTAACTGAAGGAAATGATGAATTCAACAAACGCTTACTGAAAAATTTGCGGATCATGTTAGCTGCTTACGATGGAATGAACACAATGTTGCGGTTCTGGGATGATGTCCCGATTAAGACGTACGTCATAAAATTTAGCTAAAATATGAACATTTAATTTATACTCATGGGGGATGTTAAGGAAGTTCAGTGAATTTAATATAAATTGGGGATGTTCAATATAGAACGGAAACTGTTTGTGACCTGTCACCAGATATCTATGAATTTGGTATTCCAAAGCCAGCAATGTTTGTACCTGGAACAGATAAACTTGTTACCAAAAGATATTTTGAGATATATTGTGAGGTTTTCGATTACTTACAAAAGTTCAAGGCAGATGATACAGACGCTTTTATTGCTATAATGAAAGTAAGAAAATTAACATTTCTACACTGGTTAGAATAGCACAAAAATGTTATGAGAAAAACTAATTTTGTGTTTCAAGGGATACGACTCCTTAATGATACCTCATATTGAATCGGAAAGAAGGCTTGTTGCTGTAACGAAGTCAAATAATGCTGCAGTCAGTCTTCAAAATGCTCTTGATCCGAAAAAGAAGTATACACGAGGCGGCATTGTGGTGCGTGCCTACGACATTCATATGAAGAGAGTGAGGTAATAAACAATTGTACTCTACAAAAACCCTGATGTATCCATGCTTTTCTTGCATTTTCACGGTTTCGATTATGTAATTATTGCGATTTTGCAATTATATCCATAGATGTGCAAGTGCCACCACTTGGACACAAAGCCATGTGGATGTGATGTACAAGTTGTTTCAATTATGTATCAATCATTACGCTAGAGTGAGAATCAACGCACAAAATAGATTTTTCAGAGTTCTGGACAGCTTCGATGGACTTATTTGTCGCACAGTCTCTCACTTCTTTGAAGAACATTTGAAAGAAGGGGTTCACCACGATGAATACAAGGTACTATCAAATTATCAAAACCAAGGAGTGCTTTATTACAAATTCCAAATCCTTTATCACGTTTTAACATTTTTTGTTCTCTTTTAGGGAACGTTGTTTACAATGCTTGGTAGGGGAGTGTCGCCTCTTCTTCAAAACTCTTGGGCTGGAATTCAGAAGCTGTGGTTAGCACTTGTGCATAGTCCTTTCTCGGAGAAAAATTCCATAATTAAAATTATGGATAAAATAAAGAATACTGTCACACAGAATTTTATTTACTATCCTCTTCAGTTAAAAATTCCTGTATGAATAATTATCAACTTGTTTTTAAAAATAAGGCAGAGTTAGTAGAGTAACTAATTTCTCTTTTTAATTTCTCAGGCTAACTCAAAAACCCCTGAATTAGCCAAAGCTTTGCTGTCAAAGTCACAACTGGATTCTCTTGGAGAGTTAAAGCCATTAACATCCCCAAAAAACACCGAAATTTTTATGGATTTGTTAAATGGCTTAACTGAAGCTGGAGTAGATGGAAATGTGTAAGTGTATATAATGCAAAATTCTTCTTTTCTAATCCAAAATTTCACTCTATTATGTCACTGATATATTTATCGGTTTTAGTCATTGGAGACGACAAGTAATGTGTGCAAACATGCTAAGCGTGTTAATAATTGACGACAAAGATGTACCAATGACAAAACGAATGGTTGAAGTTTTTTTTGAAGGCCTCGTTTCTCATTCAATTGACATCCGAAAGGTTAAACATTTAATAAATACAAACAACGTAAACAACGTAAAATTAATAGGACAAAAAATAATCAATTAGCGTTTCTTATTAGATGGCTTTGACCACGATATCATGGATTTTGGTGCTTTTCAAACGCGAATATCCCACTGTTGAAGTCAATACCAAGAACGGAATAGTACTTCCTAATGTAAGAACAATTTAACTTTTAAAATTTAAAAGATTATACTTGTTTTGAAACTTTACGTTTTAAACTTAACGATTTAGGGGGAATCATTGCACTCCATTCTTCAATATAAATCAAAACCAGAACATGGAAGCAATGGAGAAGTAACTCCCAAATGGAATGTTCCCGAGATTGACAATGGGTATTCACCGGACTTACACATACATAAAATTCATTATGGATTTGCCGGCCTGCCATCAAAAATGAAGATTAAGTTTCCTACTAAGGACTACTCGGATATGTCTTCAGGTCAATCAAGAGGTCAACAGATCGTGCTTGAAACTACGAAAAAGTACTTTTCTGATGAAGATTTCATGCAGAAACTTCTAGTTATATGGTGCTTGGAAGAAAAAGGGAAATCAAAAGGGAACAAGCGAGCAAGTATTTGTAAATCTGTTGCAAGAAACAACGGTCCAGACGGTCTTAAGATTTTACTTAAGTTAGTAAAACCTCTTGGAATTGATAAGGACCAATGGAAACAAAGATGTGCGGCTGATGTTCTTTGTGGAATAATTTTTGGCATGAAATTATGGGATGATAAGACAACTCAAGAGTTCTGGTCGGAATTGAAACCCATTTTTGCTGACAGCTTGGATAGTGTTACACAGGAAACAATGACGTTCTGGAGTACGGCTTTATCATATCCTACAGTAAGTCCAATTAAACTAAAAGCCTGCGAAAAGAGTTTGAGTTGAATTCAGGTTGCCTGGCAGTGGGTCGTGTTTTGACGTGACTATTTGAGATGAAAGTGATCCATTTTGGTTCTTTCTCACGAAATCCGAACAAAAGGCTCCAGTGTGTCACCCAATTTCCCTCTTTCACGCTTCGTATACGTTTCCTACCTTTCCCCTTTAGTAGTTAAGGACGGGTACATTCTTTTATGTTGTACAATGTTTGGGCAGATTCCGTACTGTAACAACTTAAGATGCTATCCTGGGAGTGTTGGCGAACTGCTTCAAGCAGTTATAGGACAAATGGCGATAAATGATAGTAGTGTTTCAGGTCGCAGATCCCGAAATGTGGTAAATAATCAATTCATCCGGTTTGAAAATCGACTTAAAATGTTAAACGATCGATTACCCCTTAATCAAAGTACCTTGTCCATGTGTGTGTTGTCAATGCAAAAAGGACTTTTCCTATTGTTGTAAATGAGTATCTGAGTGCGAGATCGATGAGACATAATCGTTCGCTTCCATAATCGGCATGAGAGTTTCTATTGGTCGCTGTTTATTTTGGGCTAACATGGTTAATTACTTTGAATAAATCTGTGCTTGAGTTGCTATTTGATGTTGTTTTCAGATGAGTTTTTAAATGAACCTAACAATCTTGTTCAATTTTCAGCTCAATCGTGATCCCAACAAAATGAGATTTTTCATCGAATTCTTACGAGAAAGGTTTATGAAGAGTTTAGAAACAGCTCAAACTACATCGGTGGATGCATACAAGTAAGCTCCTAGCTTAAATAAATATATTATTGTAAGCTATAAACTAGGAGATTTGTAGACTAATCATCTCAAAAAAATTATTTGTCTATAGGGAAATGACATTTTTTGAACAAGCGATAGGAAATATTCAATGGAGAGGCGGGGATGTTTTTTTCGAAACGTTAAATCTCGTCAAGAAACACTTTTTCGATCAACCTATTCCCTACATGAATGTCAGAGTTCAACTTGGAAGGTAACCCCTGATTTCTTTAGTACTACAAATACGAGTTATTTAGTTATGTTATATTTAAAACCAAATATTCCTACAGACTATTGGGAGATGTTTTCGAATGGGACGTAGAATCTCCAGTAAAATTTGGCTGCGACTTTTGTCCCAAGTACGAACCGTTTGTTAGCTTCTTATTTGAAAATCTCAAGACTTTAGAAGAAGAAGCTGCAAAGTATCGAGCAAATGACAAAGACTGTGAAGCAAATGCAGAAGTTCGGAAACTGCTTTTGAAATTTAAAACAAGTATGTTAATTTGTAATTTACCATTGACATCCCCTTTGTAATTTGAAAAATAAACATTTTTTTTTCATTCAGTTTTAGAGTGGATTCTTTCGGTATGTTGGGATAACGAGTCTTCTGTTCCTCCAAGTTTCTTCCGATTTATTCCGCTTCTATGTCACTTTGAAAGTTACGATCCAGATCCAGAGATTGCTCACAGTGCATCAATTGCTCTTTCTGGCTTGGCCAGAATTTTGATAAACCCGAAGTATATGGACGTATTAATGAATTACTTAAATGAGGTAATATATATAATTTATTGTATGAGTTTTTCAAAGAACCTGCCGTATAAATGATATTAATTGTGTGTGTTCACAGGCTGCTAATTCTTCATCTTGGAGAACTCGTTTGTGTGTTCTAGAATTCCTTAGGGTATTTGCTCTTAACAACAGTAGTGTATTTGCCAGTAGTGAAAAGTGGTCTGGAGACGTTGTGAATCTAGTTATGAAGTTATTATCAGACCGCCAATTAGAAGTGCGTGACCTTGCATCGAAAATTATTTGTGGATTCCTTCACTGCTTATTAGTTCAAGAGCCTATGGAGATGTTGGTAAGTTCACGCACTTGTTCCTCAACCATTTTATGACTGTTGTTCTAAACTCTATTATATTGTATAATTAACACTATTTTGTCAATAATATGCGATTCAAATTTGTTTTTGTACAGAAACAATTTCAGAAGACAGCCACTCAATTCAAGAAAAATCGTCAGAAATGGCGAGATGGAAAAAGAGGTGCTCTTAGTCTTGAAGAAATAGACAAAGCTCACTCGGCTATACTTGGCCTTAGTGCATTTGTAGACACTCATCCATACCATGTCCCTGCTTACCTCCCAGATATTCTTATTACCCTTACCACTCATGTGAATGATCCTCAACCAATTTCGGTAAGCCGATTTTGTTACGATAGTTAATATTTATTTACAAACTTCATCTTCAAAGTAACCCTATTGAAATTTCAATCTTCTAGACTACCATCAAAAAATGTCTGTCAAATTTCCGAAGAACTCATCATGATAATTGGTCAGTGCACAAAACCAAGTTTAGCGAAGATCAACTTTGCATACTGACTGAGATCTTTGTTTCTCCCTGTTACTATGCGTAGAAGTTCTCCATTTCTTTTTTTCTTGTCAGTGCCGATTTTTATACGTTACTTTAATTTACATTTTGAGACTGGTTGCAATGAATTTATCTCTATCGTACTGGTCAGAACTGAACCAACGGTATTGTGAATGCTAATGGTTTTCGAGAATCCTTTTGTATTAGTCATGCATGCATAATTCTGAATTTTGTTTGAAAAACATTCAGTCGAAAAAAAAATTATTGAAGGCCTGTACTCTCTGGTAAAAGTCAGTATCAAAAACGAATTCGCGTAGTTGAAATATGACACGCATCATTTACGTGTGAATCCAAATAAAAGAATTTTCGAGGGACAAAAGGATCTTTTATTTTTTGAAATTTGTCAAAAATACAATATAAATCGAATTATGTCCAAAGCGTAAGACGTTGACACGATAAATTAAAATAAATGGATGTGCTATTCGTCGTAATAATTTATAAACAGTTGTGTTTGAAGTTTTATTAAGCGCTGTGCCTATTTGTTAACATGACACAATATTATGGGGCATCATTAAGAAGCTGTGGAAAGATACGAAATATATTTTACTCAAAGTGTGCAATATTTAGGTACAGAAATTACAGAATTCAAATGATAATTCGACTTACTTCCAAGAAGGCGAACACGAGTTGGTAGACTTTCAGGAGGTAATCTAACATTTAAATGGTTTTTAATCACTGCTTCATTACACTTATCCATGTTGAGTAGATGGAGTTCATAATTTGGACCTAAAACTCGTTCCCAAAATTTATTGTTTTCTATTTGATTGAACCTAATAAAAGTTGATTTGAAATCACAAGGCGAATTTATCATGTTTAAAGTCACATATGGGCATAACAAATTTTACCATCTTAATCTGATGTCTTCAGACCAGAGATCCATAATTGCTTGTGAGTATTGATGAAACATTCTATAGCTTTCCTCGAAATGATCAAAACAGGCTGAGTGAACTAATTCATAAACCTTCCACATAATCTCAACTATAGGATCCAATTTATTTATATTGAATTGATAATTTGAGGCTGGACATATGAAATTAGTGCATTTATCTGTGGCATAAATCTGGGGATAGACAAAATTTTACGATAAGCTCCAGTAAAAGCAAGGTCTTTAGTAAGTAGAAATAATATCAATTACCCATTCACCACAAGCATCCGCCCGATATCTTAAACTCTTTGAGGCGTTTTTACAATTGTGTAACAATTTCGTCACCCACAAATGATTTTTAGGCCCCAGAAGTTCACTACGCCCTTGAGACGTCACCCAATGCAAGAAGTGAAAGTAGTAGTAAGCATTTTTGATAAACATGTAAGGAACGTCCGGACAAAGTTTTATGTAAATCGCTGTTGACAAACTAAGCAATTTGAACCCCTTAAAGGGACGGTGCTTTAAAAACTGAAGATATTGTATATTAGAATCCACGACAAAATGTTTTAATCTAGCATTTTGAAATCCAATTTTGAAAAGTGTTATATCATCAAATGTTTTTTCTTCTGTATTTTCATACGGCGCAACTGTCGTCTCTGTATTATTACATACAAGTCTGAAAAGTTTCATTGTAGTTTCTGAAAATATTTTGCAACTATTGTTAAGTGATATTACCAACTAATCTGCAAAAACAATTAATTTTCGACCTAAAAATAAAAAGTTATTACTTCTCGGACAAACTTGCTTGGGTTGAACATCACCAGTGAAATTAAAATCAGCAAAAGGGTCGGGCTCATCAGGAACAACAACTTTGTATAATGTTCCATCATCTGTATCGACCTTGACAACTGATCCCCCACCACTACCACCATCCCTGTCCTTTTCCATCCAGCCATCCAGCCCGTTCTTAGAAATTTTGTATGAAAACTTGACTAAGCTCAAGCAGTTTTCAGTCATTATACCAACCTTTGATTGAAACACTCCTGTCTTTCCGCAGATAGGATCCACTTTATCATGAGTTTTAAAAGGAAGTATAAGCGAAGCGTCAACCTCACTTCCGTCAGGCCATTTGAGAGTTCCGTCTGAAGATATCTTCCAGGTTGTTGCTGTGTTCCAAACTTGCGTTGAAGGGGTATCTGTTCTTTGAGGATACATATAATAAATAATAACTGACCTTTCAAATTTACAATTTTTATGTTTACGATTTCTAGCTAAACCCACCGATCAAAGTGTCCGTGAAAAACTGAATATCTAAGTCGATTTGGAAGGACGCTTGTTCATTTTTTTTCTTCTCCAGGCACTTCATGGCTCCCATCCAAGTTAACTAAACAAAATTTACATGTAATTAATTGGTCTAACAGTTTTAAACTAAAATGAACATTTTTAATTTCAAAACAACTATTTAAAAACGTTACCTCACTCTCACTTATAAAATAGGTGTAATTATCAGATTCTCCTAGTCTCTTAAATTTAACCGTTTTGCAAGTCGCCTCATCTAAATTTTCAGAGTACATCTAAACGTTATCATATGAGTTTTGTAATGTATTTTAAAAACTGAAATTATTTTAAATTCCTTTGAAACTTTGCCTTTTTCGTTATTATCATCAGGATAAACCTTTCTTGCATCTATATAAAATAAATTCATAAAATTTCTACAATTTCAATTTTAGCATTTTATATTTTGCACCTCTAAAAATTTAATTAACCTTTTTTAGGATTGCAATAGTTAAAATGCTGATCCTTGGGACAAGTAGTTGGTGTTGTATCACAAATGAAGTAATTACTAATATCACAATTTAAATCATTCGCTTGGAATTCTTTAGGCCACCCAGTATGCCAATAAATTTCTCCACAATCCTCTTTCAAAGCGTAATTATCAGGATTATAAGTTCCCTTTTCTGGATCAGAAAAACTCCATTTCGGTGGAGAATTCAGTTGACAAATCCATCTGAAATCCCTGTCCTTGCAGAAATCATTTAGACTTGTCCAAATCTTTATGTCATTTATGTCACCAGATTCAACTATATCTTTTAACAGCATAAAAATACAATTTTACAACTTCAGTAGTAGCTCAATATACTTTAATGAAATAAATAGTCAATAACTTTTTGGTTTTAAATGTTTAAATACTTGTCAAGTCATCCCAGATTGCAACTTGATGTGTCTTTATGTCTCCGATAAGTGACCAACCGTTTTGTTCACAACAAAATCTTGCAACTGGCCATCGTACCTTTTTTAAAAAAAAATGTGTATAGCTAAAAAACCTTATACTTTACGAATTACTAAATCCAATGCTGAGAATAGAGTCCCCCAATGAGGTTACAATTTAGCCAAGAGAGACTTAATCAAGCAAGGAAATAGATTTAAATACCTCAGGCGTTCCGAATCGCAATTTTCCTCCTGCGATTGGTGTATATTCCATTGATTCTGATCCTGGTGTACACATATCAATTTCTATAAACATTAATACAAAGTAAATCAAAATCATTTAAAAAACAAACTTTTTCTTACAAATTTTAGCATCTTTTTATAAATAATAATACCTGTTTGGTTCAAATCCCTTCCACCTATTTGAGGTTCAGCTATAAAAAATTTAAAATTAAAATAGATATTACACATAAAAATATGGGTAGGTAAGTTTAATGAGGATTAATGCTATTAAATTCCTATTTATTAAGCTTACTTTGGCATATGAAACGATGTTCCTCATTGCAATCTAACTTTTTAAGTCGAATTGAGCCAAAATCCGATCCAGGGGGATCAGGAAATTTTGGAAAACCTGCAATACAATTTCCGGAAGTCTTGTTCTCTTCTCCAGGCTCCCATAAATGCGGTTCTCGATAAAACCCACCAGAATGGGACGCAGTCTTTGCTACGTCACCTCCGTATTCCCAAATGTATTTGGATGGGTTTTTTAAATTATTCCCCGAAGTCCAATAATAATCACGTTTGCCATATACTAAAAGTTCAGTGAAATTAATATTCCAATGAAAGTTTCAGAGAACGCTTTGTTTGATAATCGTTTTTTTTTTAAATAATTAACTAATTCTAAAATCAGTTTGAACAAGTACCTGAAACATCACCTAAAACATGGAAAAGATAATCATATTCATCAGCTCTTTCAGGTGTATGAAGTGTCATGCCTCTCATTTTGCAACATGCATCTGCAGATGCCCATTTCATCTACAGCAATAATGTGTCCACATAAATTGAAATATTTTTTATGTTAGAGTTTTTTCTATTTTTAATTAAAGGAATGAGCTCATCCGGTATACTAGTATACAGAACTGTTGAGAGTTTTAGAAACAAAAGTCGAGAACATTGAGGTTGGTTACATACCGGTGTCAGAGAAGACCTTCTATACTCCGTAGACTTTTTCATCCGAATTTCTTCACATTTTGTTTCCTCTATTAAAGAACCATGACTTTTTTAAATGTAGATGTTTTTAAGCAAATTATGAAGAATATACTTGTGTACGATTTCATATTGAATAATTATAATTTTTGAATTAAAGTCTTTTGCTTTGGACAATATATGTTAGAGAAATATATAGATGTTTGTCATTTACCTGCAGGGTCAGGAAACGTATATTTAAAACTATCTACACTAATTGATAAAACTAATAAAACTAACACTAATCCTAAGCTTAAGGTTATTAACATGTCAAAAAATATTTGAATAATTACACGACTTGTCATTGTCGTTAGTCCATTCCACTATATACTTTGAAATTTTAATATCTCTAACTGAACTTTGCATATGAATATAATTCCATATTCCCAATAATGGTTTTAGTTGTTTACGAGCTCAATAATCACTTACGCAATTACGT
The DNA here is from genome assembly GCA_034696425.1 of Isotoma viridis. NCBI lineage: Eukaryota > Metazoa > Arthropoda > Collembola > Entomobryomorpha > Isotomidae > Isotoma > Isotoma viridis. Next base: position 810 of record JAQGAA010001359.1, on the reverse strand, counting down.
ATTTATTTTAATTAGTGGACGTAGTGCTTTTTACTTTTTGAGATGTAGGTCATTTTATATCAAGAAAAGGTACATGTGCTACATATTCATAAGACAAGTCATTGTTACACAACTAATTAAACAACAATAAGTTCAATAGCGATTTAGACTTTAGTAAACAATTAAGCATAATCATCTGTACATCAAGCCGTATTAGACCTACAAAATATTCCCTGACCTCAGACCCAGAACGGATTGTTTCCAAATACTTCAATCGTTGATTGATTTTTACTTCAGAGCTTTGTTTAATTTGCAAAAGGTGGCCCGATTTGTGGACTTCAGATAAAACTTAAATCTACTGAAGTAATTATGTTTCAGAATTCTCCTATCCTAACCGAATTACTCGTTTGCCGAATTTTCGTATCGAATTTTATACTATGTAGTTACTCTTTAATGCTTTACAGCATCTGACAACGAATTAGGAAAATTTTCAATGAAACATTTCAATAAACTATTAACTTGATAAACTTTATTAATTCTAAAATCCCTAATAAACTCAAAGTTCCTAATAAGGAGTTCATTCAGACAAAACAGAATCTAGACATATCGGACTAACAAAAGTCAGATTTATCCAAGTTTGTTAATCGAAAATAAAATAAACTATCTCAACAGTATACCAAAGTATCGCTAGACCTACTTTAAATACTTTTTTGAGATGTGCAATTGAAAAGAAGTATTTTAAGCATGGGTACTTAAAAAGGGCCCTTGAAGGGCCTAGACCCTTAAAAGACCCTTACACACCATTTTAGTAATATTTCTGAGATGTACAAT
>JAQGAA010001358.1:0-15984 GCA_034696425.1 Isotoma viridis | reverse complement strand
TTAAACTTTTACTAATCAACAGATTTAGATAAGACTATAAAAATGCAATTAATAAAGCTATGAAAAATAAATGTAATCCAAAACTATTTACATGTGCTTTCCAAATACCAAGTAAATGTTTAAATAAAATCCTATTTTGGATAAAATACTCCTCATGTTGCTTTTGTTTACAGTTGGCTTAAAAACTATTGTTTAAACTTAATAGGAAAAATGAAACAAACTGCAAATTATAAGAAATCAAAAAGAAGCAAATTGTGTGGGATATTATTTCATGTAAATATACAAAATAAAATTAATTACACCAAACGTATGACTAATTGTAAGTTCCTGTGTTTTATTTCATATGAATGAAAACTTGTGTTTGCAATAATATTTAAGAATTAGTTTAATTAATTAACTCAACATACTAATTCCTTCTCTCTTCCATTTCAAAGAATTTAAAATAATTTTTTCATTTTTCCCCATTGTTTTCAATACCCAAATGGATAAACAAAATAAATCAAGTGTTGAATTTTATTTCATTTTACAAATAAGCTCAATGACAAATGGATTCATTTAACAATTTTTAGAATATTATTTTAATGACAATTAGTGAAAACCATAAACCAAAAACACTAAAAACCTCTAGCTTTTATACCCCGGGTTTGCTTAACCTTCATGAGTACTTGGTCCATTTGATTATTATTTTATTTTAAATACAAAACGAAACGTATTAAAATCCGACATTTCACTATTGTTTGCAATCTCACCAAATAAATCACCGTATTTGATTGAGCCAATTTACAACTATTTGAGCCCGTATGTATTATTTTAAAAATTTCCAACTCAATTTACCATTGATAAAAGTAATTAAAGTATTAGAAATATCGTAAACTCTCACTTTATAAATGTAAATAATTAAATAATATTATATTTGGTATGGACCTTGCCCACTATGCAAGAATAAATAACTAGTTCTATTCACTAAAGCCAATAAAGAGGAATTAATTGTACAAATTTCACTCAAATCCAAAGAGTAAATATTAAAGAGATATTTCCAATGTAAACAGATAGGAATAACTGGCTACAATGCACAATCTGAGTCGACTGGACATTATGGCATACTTGTTACATAAAATACTCACGAGTTAATCAATCAACTCATAAAACCAAAACCAATCATGAAAACCAAACGGACACGGAGATACGAGTCAAAAAGGATAAACAAAATCCATTGAATGACAGATTAAAATGTTTATATTTGGATTTAAACCAAATCAGCGAGATAAAAATAATACAAAATTTAGCTTCTGTAATTTTAATTTTATTCCAACTCATTTCTCATAAATCTCTCAATCCTTTCACAACAACTTTTTAACAATAAGGCAATTGTTTAGCCTGAACTGTTCGACCGGAAAATAACTTTAAACCTATAAAATGTTTGATTCGGACAAATCTCTGATTCCGTCAGCCACTTCCCTCGCCTCCAGTAAATCCGCCGAAGAAGTAAATAAGAAATTATCAGACATTTTAGATGCAGAAGAAGAAATCGAAACAACTTCGCCTTTAAAAGCCAAAGAATTTGATGCTGAAAAAGGGACGAAGGATGGAAACGGATGCATTCAAGGTTACAAGAGATTCCTCACGGATTGGAAGAGCATTCTTCTTCTTCTGTATTTGTACGCACTGCAAGGACTCCCTCTGGGACTGCAGGGATCCGTTCCCTTAATAATTCAAGAGAAGAATGTGACTTATAGTCAACAAGGAAAGTTTTCTTTTTCGGGATGGCCATTCAGTATGAAACTCCTTTGGGCTCCTTTAGTAGATGCACTTTATTTTCAAAGGATTGGGAGAAGAAAGTCTTGGCTTATTCCAATTCAATATGTAATCGCACTTACAATGCTCTTATTGTCATATGAAGTGGACGAGTTGTTGGATAATTTACAAATTAGCACTTTGGCTATTTACTTCTTTTTCCTGAATTTCTTGACTGCGACGCAGGATGTAGCAGTGGATGGATGGGCGCTCACAATGTTAAAAAGGTAAGCAAACTCCATTTAGGTACATTATCTTCGCATTTAAAAGAAAAATGCTACTTCGGGTCTCAAAATCAGTTAATTTCTTAAAATGGATTCGATTCAAAAACGTCTCTTCTGAGTTTTAAATAAAAATGGGTTGGAGTGGATCCTTTGGGTCATGTGGCAACTAGTTGCCAAAAAAACTTAGAAATTTTTTTTGCCCAAAAAGTTGCCACATTTTGGACTTTGAAAATTTTTCTTCCAATTAAGGTTGCCACCGCACCTATTCGGCAAGGGTCGTTCACACATCCATGTGTGGTGACTTTTTTTAAAAAAAAAAGGTTGCCACCGTATCTAACTTACCAAACTAACGTTTAAAATGAACCTAACCTTACAAAACCTAACCTTACAAAACCTAACATTTTAAAACCTAACCTAACCTTTCAAAACCTAATATAGCACTTCAAAACATACGGCTAGTCCTTCAAAGCCAGTTGACACATTAAATTTGAATATACTAGGTTATTTTTAAAAGGTAAGGTTGATTTTGTAAGGTAAGGTAAGTTTAAATCGGCTATGTTTTTTTGGTAAAATTAAAATGAGTAAGAAGGTGGCAACCTTTTTTAAAAAAAGCCACCCATTAGTGTGTGAACGAACCCTAATGGGAAGTCCCGGTGGCAACCTTAATTGGAAGAAAAATTTTCAAAGTCCAAAATGTGGCAACTTTTTGGGCAAAAAAAATTTCTCAGTTTTGGTGGCAACTAGTTGCCACCTGACCCAAATGATCCACTCCAACCGAATTTATAGTTTAAGTTTAATTTGATCTTGATATTGATAAGAGTGTTTAACATCAATAATAAAATTTTCTTTTGATCGAGATCCCTACACGTTTTCTTCATTTTCTTTCATAAGGGTTAGTTTAGATTTAGTTTATCTTTGAGGATTTCAAATCCAGATCTTCCATCTCTAAACTAAGTTCTAGGTCCCTTAGTCCTTACGGAGTGAGTAAGGTTAAGCGTTACAAGACAAGCAAATTGTCGTTAGACTTGACTTTGTATCCAATTTTTCTAAGAAGTGGGCCAGCATTTTTCATCCCGTTGAGACTTTCTTCAAGAACGAGTTTATTTTCAAATTTTTCGCAACTCAACAAGAAGCAACTGACTTCAAAAGTTGTCAAATCGAAGCAGAAGCATGGGCTTATGAGAAGTTGCTCAAAGCAGGATACAAAGTGGCTTTCGCAAAGGAACCAGGAATGTTGATCTTCAGAAACTAACTACGGCTTTACTACAAGGCTAGGCTAATGAGAGGCCCAAAAACTACATTAAGGCTATTTCATCCTAATAAATATTTGTACTTCTTTTCTTATAGAATTCACTAAATTGTACTTGAAATAAATACAAAGTTATAATTAATAAACATTTTTGATGTTTTTATAGTATTTTTAACTCATGAATAAATTTAAGCTTGGATAATTTTCTATTTTAAGTCTGACAAAGAGATTCATTTCAATTTAATTTTAGCTCATAAATCTCATGAAATCTGTAATGACTCTATATACTCTGCATACTTATGATCTGATTATTTCCACTGCCGGTCAACCCTTTTGGCACCCTTTGTCACTTTTAAAGATGTATTTTGACACCGCTCTAAACTATAATGCGGGTATTTTAGTGCCCGAGTCCTTCCCTTGGTGAAAATTTATTCAAGTTTCTCAAATATTGATATTACATAATTTAAATTTGATGAATTTATATAACTACAACTGTAACAGCATTTGCACATTTAAATTTATTGATTATTAAAATTAAACTGAATTTAGAGAATTCTATCTCCAGTTCGATTGTGAGAGCCACACGTAACAGTTTGTGAGGAAAAGTCTGACAAATGAAATTGCAAAAGAACAATCATATAACTTATTGTTGTTGCTACAATCTGAAATGCATTTAAATTTTTTTTAGATTTTAAATCGGATTCTTGTGAAACAAATAATGTATTTGAAAGTGTCGTAGTGCTTACGGATGTGATGAGTGAATATTCAATTGAAAAATAGTGACATGCTGATAAATGCCAATCCCACTCCAAACACATCTTTAGTCTCATCAACAATCATATAACTTATTGTTGTTGCTACAATCTGAAATGCATTTAAATTTTTTTTAGATTTTAAATCGGATTCTTGTGAAACAAATAATGTATTTGAAAGTGTCGTAGTGCTTACGGATGTGATGAGTGAATATTCAATTGAAAAATAGTGACATGCTGATAAATGCCAATCCCACTCCAAACACATCTTTAGTCTCATCTCATTCTAAATTCATAAAAATGTCATTCATTTCCTTTTTAAAATCATCTCAAATACTAACTAACCTCTGCATAACTCTCATCCAAATGAAAAAGCAAATGCGATAAACTTTTTTCCTCAATAATATGAATTCCAACAATGGCAGCTATGAGCGTCTCATGCCAAAATCTTAACTGCAAAGTAACATTTACAATTAAATTATAATTTCCCTACAAGTCTACTAATTTCGAAATACATTTTTAAATAAATTAAATAAGATAACCTGAGATTTTAGAGTTTGGCCACAAAAAACAAAGATAAGTGTAGTGCACGTGACAGCAATTCCATTAGAAAAATAATGAATTGTAGAATCAAAAGAACTGTGAGGCTGAGTGAGTCCAGAAATAACTTTGTAAAATGACATTATTGTAACAAAAATAGAAACAGGGATAATTATTAATCCAAGAGTCCCAACAATTTTGTCAAATTTTATAAATTCTTTTCGAATACGCTCAGCGTCTCCAGCGTTTCTTGTCAAAACACTTGAAACAGAGTAACTTTGAGGTTTTACTTTTGTAATGAGAGGTTTCATGAAAAATATACCACTGTCCTTTTTTCTTATTTCTTGTTGCTCTTTAATTTCTTGTAATAATTTAAAACAAAATTGATCCACTTGAAGTTTTTGTATTTTGGTTAAAAATGTGATTAAAATCAGAACCAAAACAATTTGGGAAATCTTTATAAAATCTGTTGTTAAATGTACAAATATTTCTGCTTGTGAATGTTTTGTTAAATTATCTCATTCTAAATTCATAAAAATGTCATTCATTTCCTTTTTAAAATCATCTCAAATACTAACTAACCTCTGCATAACTCTCATCCAAATGAAAAAGCAAATGCGATAAACTTTTTTCCTCAATAATATGAATTCCAACAATGGCAGCTATGAGCGTCTCATGCCAAAATCTTAACTGCAAAGTAACATTTACAATTAAATTATAATTTCCCTACAAGTCTACTAATTTCGAAATACATTTTTAAATAAATTAAATAAGATAACCTGAGATTTTAGAGTTTGGCCACAAAAAACAAAGATAAGTGTAGTGCACGTGACAGCAATTCCATTAGAAAAATAATGAATTGTAGAATCAAAAGAACTGTGAGGCTGAGTGAGTCCAGAAATAACTTTGTAAAATGACATTATTGTAACAAAAATAGAAACAGGGATAATTATTAATCCAAGAGTCCCAACAATTTTGTCAAATTTTATAAATTCTTTTCGAATACGCTCAGCGTCTCCAGCGTTTCTTGTCAAAACACTTGAAACAGAGTAACTTTGAGGTTTTACTTTTGTAATGAGAGGTTTCATGAAAAATATACCACTGTCCTTTTTTCTTATTTCTTGTTGCTCTTTAATTTCTTGTAATAATTTAAAACAAAATTGATCCACTTGAAGTTTTTGTATTTTGGTTAAAAATGTGATTAAAATCAGAACCAAAACAATTTGGGAAATCTTTATAAAATCTGTTGTTAAATGTACAAATATTTCTGCTTGTGAATGTTTTGTTAAATTATGATTTATTTGATTCTGTTCAGAAGAGGAGTTGTTTTTGAAGGAAGATGCAGAAAATGTATAAGATTTGAAAGTAAATAAAATGTTGTGTATCCAGATACAAAATAATATGAAATAAAAGTTTAAGAATGATTTTCCAAACTGTTTTGCTTTTCCGTCTAAAACTTTAGTGTTTTGGGAAAATTTTGAAATTTGAGTTTGTAAAAAATTTTCAAAAGTATCATGAAAATCTTTTGAATGTGAAAGAATAAAAATCCAAACTAAAGTTTCTTGAAAATAATTTGCAATTTCTATACCAATAAGAGCCATTTTTTCCGTTAGATCTTGGTTTCTAGCTAACGAAATTATGTCAAAAATTCTATCAAGTTTGATTGCAGATAAATAAACAAATAAAGTTATTGTGTAAACTAAAAGTATAATACGAATTGTTTTTGATTTAAGGAAATAAATAGTTGTATTAAATCCTAATAAAGTCCCTACTATTATTAAAGCGTTAATAGAAACACTCTCTGTAGGAAACATTGTGGATTTGACTAATTGGAAAATAATTATTAAAAAAATGATTATTTTAAAAATGAATTTTAAATTCTAAAAAACCGTTCTATTCAGCAAAACTAAAGTCTTTCATTTCGAAGAGAACGATCATATTCGTAATAGTGGTAGCAATTATCTGAAAACACAATTATAAAAGGCATTTAAAAAAATAACAATTTGAAAAAGCTTCAACTGTACAGAGTAAATTAATTACTAACAGGTGCAAGTAAGTGTCTATCCACAGTAAAGAAATTGACAGCTGTCAACTTCCAATTCCAATTAACAATCACATCCACATTTTGACATCTCTAAATTACACAAAGTTAATCAATTACGAAGTATTAATTATGAATAAAAACTCATTACTAAAAAAATAGTGTCAAGTCTATGGAAAATTTACCACAGTTTTTGACACAGAGTGTCCCACTTTTAGGAATTCCTTGTCATTTAAATAACTTTCCTTGAATGGAATGAGAATTTCTCTACGAATTTCTTTGTAAGTTGTTCGTAACTAAAAAGTAGGTAGTAATTAATTAGTAACCTTAATTTGTCCACTAATTAGATTTTACAATTATAAAAAACAGTAAACCTGTTCATGAATCCAATGCCCACAGTTAACCTGAATAAAAACCCGTACCAAATAAATTCCAACATCAACTCCAGACTCCCACTGACTATAATACAAATCTTCATCAAAACCTGCAAGTACTTTGTATGCTTGAAGAACGGGAATTACAATGGAGCTAGGAATAACAATTAGTAAAAAAGGCCCTAAAATAGACTCTGCTTTTTCTTGAATTAATTTAATTTCTTTACAAAGTATTAAGATTTCCAAAGTTGACATCCCATCGTTTTCTAACAATTTTAGTTTTAAATTTTGAATTAAAATAGACAATTTCTGAATGACAAAGCTAGTAAATGCGAAACAAATTCCATAGTTTATCACTTCAGCAATGTCATGAGTATGACCTATGACCTTTTGCAATATTGGAATGCTTGTTAGGGAATTTGCTGGTAAAATTTTACTAATTTCTTGAGAACTAAATGCATTAAAATATCCTGCATTTGCTTTGTATTCCATTCGAATATTAAATAAAGTTATTAGAAATGTTGTGAAATAGCAGATTGAAAAAAATCCAAATCCAAATCCACCAGGGATTTTCGAAACAATTCGTAAAAGTTCTTCTACTTTTTTGTATTTATAAAGACACAAGAATCGAATTGCATTTCGAACAAAATATTCCATAGAAGTGACACCAGTAGTTACTAAAAGACTGACTACACTCTGACTTCCACCCGCACTTCGCCAATCCATTTGCCAATCTGGATAAGTTAAGTCTATAGACATGAGTAGAAAGTAAATGGAAATACAAAGACTATAAGGAAACCACATTAAACGAAGAATTCCATTCAATCGAGGGTAGTTTTTCTTTAAATTAATCAATTCGAAATAAAATGGATTTATTCCTAAAACTAATGATAAAAAAGTTAATAAATTGAGAAAGTTTGCCATTTTCTAATTTTACTTTTATTCAAGATCTCAAAAATGTGCGAGAAAGCGTTTTCAAAGAGTAAATAACAGTTGTGCTTTAAAGCAATACGGATTTAAGAATCCAATGTAGGCTAGTTCAGTATGTGTAATAACTTTCTTTGTGAGTATCTTAAGTTTTAATTGGACATTAATTTCAGAAATTAATAAATTATTTCTAATTAATTAACATGCATTCACATTTATAAAGGCTTGTTATTTTTATATACACTAACTAATTCTTACTTTTCTTGCACCTGAGAATATTATATTTCCATCAGCTAGTTTTTATAATTTAGGTTAAAAAGTGTCAGGGTAAAGTGTACTCACTCTAATTGTCATTATTTTTAACAATTCAGTTGACAATTATAGAGTTTCCAAGCTGTGTCTGACAATAAGCGCTCATTAATTATTGCAATCAGAATAACAATAAAATTCAAAAGCGTTTTTAAGAACACTTATAAATTACTATAAATGTACTGCAATAAAAAATATTAAAATAAACTTAACAATAATTAATCCTTGAATACTTATAATTCTTAACCAATTCAGTTATACTTTTGTTATTAATTGTTTAATAATAAATGAAAATAATTAATGACTAAAATTCAAGATTGTCTTTTAAAAAAATTCAAAATCTCAATCTTTTTCCTTTTAAAAATCTCCTAAAATGAGTTAAAATATTCAAGGCCTTTAAAAACTTAATTAAGCAGATTTATTCTTAGTTTCCTCATCCGGAGGGGTAACAACATCCCCATTATTCCTAACAACTTGAACCATTTCAGTGGAGTCCGGACTTTTATCCTCATCCGGAACAGGTGATTCCGGAATAGGGGATTCAGGTTCAAGTAGCTTTTGCCTTTTAGCAGCAGAAATTGCACTGCGTTTTCGAAATTTAATTTTAGTATTTGCAATGGTGTGAATAGACAAAAGCGTAGCTGAAGAAGAAATCTCTTTGTCTTTGTCTGACACTTTTATAGCCTCTGTGGATGTTGGTGGTGGATCATTGTTGCATTTTTGAGATGCGACTGTATGTGGCAATTCAGGTGGAACTATTTCTTCCCAATAGGAATCCTTATGTAGTTCTGGTACATCAAAGTGCATTTTGTCCACTATTGAGTACGAAACCTACAAACATTTTACATTAAATAAATCACTAATACCAAAGGTAAATTTGACAGGATTTTATAATATTAAAAATCTCTATTAAAAGATTAACAAGGTCAAACGTGAAATCATTTAAAAACATATACTTTACTCACCTGCAAATGTCTATCAACCATCCAATTTAATTCAAAATCATAATCATCATCTCCAAAAGGATTCACCAAGCTTTCAGCAACTTTAAGCCATCCAATGTAAAACAAAAACTGCAGTATTGTGAATATCGGCACAATCAAGTCCAACTCCTCAACCCCAAACTTTCCTTTTAAAGCTGCTGAAATTAATTAATTATGAAAAAATTATAAAATGTAACAGTTTTTTCCATTAAGTTTTATAAAAAATTAAAAGATTGCTCACGTTTTACATCATCACTCTTTGACTCCTGATGAATCCACTGCCTCGCCATAAGACAAGAGAAGAAATAAGTATAAACAGCAAAAGTAACAACTTGAGTATAAACCAAGGGAACTCTTATTCGATCAAAACACAGTAGCAAATTGCACATATCCTTTATCTTATTAATCTCATCGACAATCGCTTTAGTCCAAGTGTCACTAACAATCTTCCCATCAGTCCTTGCCTGAGCCACTAAAGTCCCCGCCCATACCAAAGGCACCCAATGAGTCTGATACTTCGGAATCCCCGCAACAACATTCTCCAGTGTGACTTTTTCATGTTCCAGAAGTAATCCCGCAGCAATTAAATGATCCAAAGTAGGAAATCGTTTCTTAGTCTGACTGCTTATCAAAGTAAAGCATTGGGTTATCGAGAGACAAGTATAGCGACAAATAGTCCTTCGGAGTAATCTCTTGTCATCTTCATACCCGCGGATAGAAGTGTTAACCCAACTGGCTAAAGTGTCAATCCAAGGGACAATTTTGTACTGTGCCCACCACCGACCTATCACAAGGGACACGTAAAACCCTAACACGAATGAGACAGGGATAAGGGTTCCGTATTTCTCACAGTAGATTGCTACCTTTTCGAATTGTCTTTGTTGATCTGGGTCAAGGATGAAACGGTAGAGGATACTTAGGCTGAAATAAAGGACAAGGAATATTGTCAGGTCAGGCCAAACTAATTTGAATATTGAGCCCTTCCATCGGAACAGCAGGTGTCTGACTGCACCTCCGAATTTACTATCGACTGTGTATTGAACTGTCATTTGACGAGGAATGCTAAACAAGGGTTACAAAGGGAAAGGACCCTTTAGAAGGAAGGATTGATTGAAGAAGTGAGAGACACGAGAGTCTCACACATGGTTCTCTCTCTCTGCTATGACTTCAAGATTCTGTATACGGGATTTCTTAGAAAAGGCATTCGGGTAGTCTGGGATTTCGGTTAGATCAATAATTACGTTTTATCGATTTTCTTGTTTTTTACCCGGGTTTTGGCACTCTAGGAAATTGCTCAAGTGTTTGAGGTTGGGTTTGGATTTCGATCTGATAATAATTTTATAATTCTATGTTCTTATTTTGTAGTAAAAAGTAAGGACAACAGGATGGATATGGCTTTTGATGTGTGTGTGGAGGTATTTAAATAACTAAAGTATTCTCGATATAATATCTAGCAATTCGATATGGATAGTAGGATTTAGGAGTAACAAGTAGGGTGCGTTTGTTACCCGGGTTTATACTTCAAGTGAATTTCAATTAACTTTTAAGTTAGCTTAGTTTTTGTAACTTTTAAAGGTTTTTTTCTTCAGCTATTAAAACTATTTGCTAGAAATTTCAATTTTGGAGATTCAAATACTTTTTATTATGTCTAAAAGCATTTAATATTTTAAACCTTTATTTAATTTAATAAATCTTTTAATAGCTTAAGAGTTTAATAAAGAACCCTATGTATTAAAACTGAGTAATATGAACTAGACACACACATGTGTGTGTAATTGTAAAAAAAAACTCTCAGGCTGAAAAACCCAAGCTGGATTATTTTTTAAATAAAAAATGATACCATGCAAAGGTTTTGAGTTTGTTTGCATGTTTCGTATTTTCCCTAAGGGGAAAACCCCTTCAAAGTGATGAGAACTCTTTCCAACTCAGATATTTGCACAATTATAATAGGGAACAAAGCGGTTTAGTTAATATAAGGAATAAGGATGAGTCAGAATTTTGATATAAAACTCGTTTCCCATTAAACACTACACCTTTGGTTAACAATGAGTTCACTCTGAATGCATTAAATAATCCATACAAAACTGCTTTTATTCACTAGTGCTAATGCTTGCTACACATTAACTATATAAATGAATAAAATCCAACTTCAAGTTTATAAATATACTCTAGTTTATATTTTTTGCCAAATTGTCTTTTTTATGCTAAAAAACGATGATATAAAATTACAATAGAACTGGTTGAAAAATATCTTACAAAACTAATGTGTATGTAAATTAGATATGACTTTGATTTACTATTCGGTTTTTTATAAAACAAATGAGATGAGAGTTGTGTTTAAAGTGATTAAACCTTCTTCATTGTAAATTGTAAAATAGAACTGAGATATTTTTATGCAACAAGCTATTACTGTGAATCCTTTATCTGGCAACTTGCTAAAATAAATTATCTTATATACCACAAACTCATAGCGAACCCTTTAAATTTAATTGTATTTGCAGACGGAGAGTATTTTAAACATTGCTTAATTACGTTTCACTTGGTTTTACATTTCATGAATTAAAGTTTAAAGCTTTAATAATATTAAAGTGTTACACTAAATGGTACAATTAAGTGCCCACGTACACTCTCATTGCAAATACTTTGTTGAAGATTATCCATGTTTATGTAATTGTTGCTAATTATTAATTAAGCATTATGAATTTAATTCACTGAGTCAAAGAAAAAATAAATTTCCAAAACTACATGAAAAATGAAATGCAATTTATATCTAGCTTGTAAATGGGCAACGCCAAATGCTTTAACATTTTATGAAATCTTGTTCATACTGGCAGAGGGAGAGCATTTTATTTTCTCAAAGAACATGTGACCTTCTTACCCTTAATTAGTTAATTATTTAATTAAGCCAGATAATGTAAACCATATGCACTAAAATGCACCATGGTCAGGGAAGGGCTTCTAATTCCAGGTTTACGGTAGCTAAGGTATGCTGTTTAATTCTCCTATTTAATTCTCATGCCTCAGACAAAATCATTGTATTCCTATGGATGAGCTTGTTACGTAATAAATAAGAATATTTATTAAATTAGCTGCCAGCCCGAGGTATTAAAAAGTCAAATAATATTGATGTTTGACACTCCCATCCCAATTAAAACAACCTGTCTGCACAATCTTCTTTCTATTCTGGAATATTTTTTAATAAAATAAGTTTTTTCATTATAATAAAATTTAAACTAATCTCTACAACCACTAATTTCCTTTTCATAACATTTGGCAAGGTCATCAACTGCATAAAAACCACAAACGAAATTAACACATTATGTAACGAACATGTTTTTTACTAATTACTACTTGTTCTATTACAAGTTTACTCATTATTTTCCAAATAATAAATATTGCCATTAACCGATACCGATATCCTCAACTTTTGCATTATTGAGTTCACACTTCCAAAGTACAACAAGAATTATCGAAGCAATGTCCAGAAACAAAATACAAAATCGGATTTTTAAAATAATAAGTACTGGGATATTTTTTGCACTTTGCTGGTACGAGTAAACAGTTTAAATCTCTACCCGTTTTTTTTATAAATTCAGTTTATTTCTCATACAAAAGTGTTTAATAAAAAAACGGGCTTTACCATCTTAAAAATATTTAAAACGAGTTTTTGTTGTTTTTAAAATGATGAGTTTTTGAACAGGATTGTGGTAGAAGGGTCAGATGGAAGGTCAGCTTCAATACTTTCATCGAGGTCATCAGATGGAGATGATACCAGTAATAGTGGTGATAGCACAAGTAATTATGAAAATAAAAATAAGAAAAATTCCAAAATAGTTTCCTATTTACCTGAGGATTATAACAAATTGGAAATTCCAATGAGTGAACATGGAAATTCAGTTTTTGTCGAAGTCTCCATTTTCATTCGCAAGATTTTAGAAATAAATGAGCGAAAACAGGTTAGCAAATTCGCATTTCATTTAGTTATCTTAATTTTTTACTGTTTAATTTACTGCATGGCAAGACACACAAGAGTTAACTTAAGCTAAAAATAATTCCCCTTAGGGATATCTTAATTAATGAATAAAATTAATTTTTAGGAGCTTCTGTTAGACACAGACTTTGGAATGCAATGGATCGACTGGCAAATTTTTGAACATTTAAGGAAAACCGAATTCATAAATCCAATTAGTGGAAAAATTAAGAAAAATCTTACTTTGGATTCTGAATTGTTAAAGGAAATTTGGAAGCCAGATATTTTCATTGGTAATTAAATTAGTTAATTAGTAGTTAATTAAAAGTTATTTAAAAATCATCAATTTCTAAAATAACGCGAAATTCATTATGATTAAAAAAACAGATGAAATGGCTGCCGTAGAAAAAACCTCTTTGTTGTCAAATCTGGTAACACTAAAGTTTTTAGGGGACGCTGGCTACTACACTGGTGACATTGTTTACTCTTCAAGGTCAATTAAAATTAACAATGACACGTGCTATGATATACGATAAGCTAAGACTTAAAAACATTTATATTTTAAAATCAGGAGCTCATTAAGATTAAGATGTGCCATGGACTTTAAATATTATCCAGCTGATACTCAAACCTGTTATTATCACATCAGAAGCTGTAACAATTTATTTTAATTTAATTTTAATTTATTAAAATTAAAAGTGTAATTGACGGTTTTTATTGCAAAAATGTAGATTCGTATAATCTTGAAGAACTGAGTCTGCGTTGGATGAATCCAAAAGGATTATTTTTAGATGATTCATCAGATGCTAATTTTGATTTACAAGTTGCATCCTTAGAGCCTAAGATAAGATACAAGGATTTGTATATTGTGGAAAAATTTAATAAATTCCGAGGTATTTTTATTAAAAAGTTTAAAAATATGATATAAATAATGATGATTACAAGAATTATACTTAAAGTTGTGGCGAATGTGGTCAATGTTCTTAATTGCTCTCCAAACTTTAATGACACCAATCCATTTGTTTTAAGAAAAATGCCTAACTTTAAATTATATTTCGCATGTTATTTCCAGCTGGAAAATATTCTGCACTCCAATTCGTGATTAAAACGCGTAGGAAACTAAGTTATCATTTAACACAGACTTATCTACCAAGTGTTTTGATAATTTTGATCACGTGGCTTTGTTTCCTTCTTCCTTCTGATATGGTCGAAGCTCGAATTGGCATAAGTATGACAACTAATCTCACACTTACGGCTATGTTTGCTTCTGTAAGGTAATCTTCAAAGAATGACCTTTGGCTTTTAAGTATTTTTATTAAATTATTAAAGCTTGACCTTTGACTTAACTACACGTTTGTTGCAGAGGGCAATCTCCCACTGTAAGTTACACAATGGCAATTGATGTCTGGATGGTTTTTTGTATTTTCTTTGTATTCATTGCATTACTTCTCTTTATTGTGATTTACTGGTGGGTAAAAATCTAAACAAAATTTAAAAATTCTTTGATTAAGAATGTTGCATTTAAAAAATGATTTTTTATAAAGGATGAAACTGAGACTAGCAAAATTTAAAGCATTGGCTCAAATAAAACGAAACCTAAACAAGGTAAAGAAAAATCCAAAAATGATAAAAAAATAACCCCGTCAGTATTAACAAATTCAAAATTGATCTTGGATCTTAAATTTTAACTTTTCAGCTTTCATTGAAAAGAGAGGAACATGAAGACGCTGAAGAAATTGAGAACGCTGTAGAAATAGAAGAATGTGAACTATCTTCCCTCACGGATAGAAAAACATACGACTATCTTGTGACATTTACAAAGCGATACGCTTTCTGGGTTTTCGCAACAATATTTTTAATATTTCTAATAAGCTATTGGTCTTGGTTACTCCATTCTTCAGAATATTTAAATTGGAATCCTAATTTGAAATACAACGCAATGTCAGAGTTTGAGGTGAATGAAGGAGAAATTGAGGAAGATGATAATCTCTATTTGTATCAAGGGATTCTAAAGACGCCCTTTGATACTAAGATTACAAATGAAAGAGGTGCAATTCTCAAGGGAAATAATAGCAATCTTTAAAGAAAGTTTAACAAAGGAATCAAAACAACAATCAGTAGCAAGGATTTAGGTTTGGGTTTCAAACTTTATTAAACTTTGAATTCAATTTCAGTTAATTTATTCATTTTAGACAGCTTTTAACTGATAATTTTATTTAATTATTTATAAATAATTGCAAATACTGGAATATAATAATAATGATATAATTGTGATTGAGATTTTCGAAATTCCAATTATTTGAGAATTTGGCAAGCATGTAACGTCTTTAGTTGTTTAGATGCCCTGTTTCGCGTGTGTGACTCCACGAATTCTACTCTGTTTACAATGTGTAGCTCCAAAAATCAATAACAATTGATACTAAAATTGAAACGATTGCTATTATTGAACAAATCTCCCTACAAGATTGGTATTCACCCAACTTAATGGTACGCACTCAATACTCGTAGGGCAATTACCCAGTTTTACGTGATAAGCTGCACATAGACAAAATTAGAGTCATACACCTTAATTATCGTGTGTGGCTACACGGGTGGAAGACAAGTAACTCTTCAATTCAAATGTAATTACAAATACAACTTATTTTACACTCAAACTGGTTTATTTTTACTCATTGTAATTTTTTGCTCAAAAATACCTTCGGAGGTAAAATTTTTTATGAAATAAAACCTTTTTGAAAACAAAACTTTTAAAAATGCATAATAATCTTGTGCACTGACCATGCTTGCATCCCTTTTTGTTCTTTGCTTGAAAAACTCGAGC
>JAQGAA010001357.1:0-15991 GCA_034696425.1 Isotoma viridis | reverse complement strand
CATCAGATTATCTGAGATCATTATCTCATCGTTGTTGGAATAATCATTTCGGATTGATTTTTTGCAATCAGTTGAGAGTTGAGACCAGTTTTTGTAGTAATTGTGTGAGTGATTTTGATTTGATTTGATGTGCCAAGGTCTCTTTTAGAAATCAAAGGAGTGCGAATTGGTAATACCCATAAGTTTAAAAGACTGACTGACTGGCTTGGGTTTGGGTATACCAAAAATAACTGGCATAGTGCTCCAGGGGATTTGAACAACCTTCTTATTGTATTTAATTTTCATGTTATAAATTGCACACGCCTATTCTATGCCTTTCAACATAATTTGGATTTTTGGGAGAGACTTTTCTTTCTATCTGGATCGGGATGAATAGGGATATATGAATGGTTAATAATATTATTAATATCCATAAAAGGAAGGGTTGTACAAGTGATCCGGTTTTCTTAGTATGTGAGAAAGGTGGTGGTGATGATAATAGTGATAAAATTAAGTTAGTGAGATTTGTGTAAGTAAGTACCTCGGAGAAACATTTTTGGCACTACTGAATATGAATAACAGAAAAAGGTATGAGAGGCAGGTTGCAATAATTGTATAATGTAACTGCAATTGTTGTGAACGGTGCTTCAAAAGTTGCATGTGCGAGTACGGATTCAAGTTTAATATTTGCGTGTTACAATCGGGTCGGTGAAGTTTAATTACCTTTGTTGAAAAAGTAAGAAGAAGGTTTTATTATTGTTGCTTTCCTTTGGGTTTTTATATGATGGATCCCGTATTAGGTTTTTTAGTTCTTTTTCGATTATGTTTTATATTGAAGTACTTCTCTGTACTCTTTGCATGCAACAATCGAATAATATTACATAATAATGTTTACCTGGAAAAAATTATTTGAATAAGGGAGATTTTTAGTGGTAATGCTAATTTTGTGATGATTGCTTGCGTGTGGAAGTTGGGTAAATATTTAAGAAATTTGGTACAACTTGATGAAACTTAAGTTTTTATGATGACATGATAACTCAGATCCTGTCGGAACATATGTAATTATTTTTATATTTTGATTTAAGTACTCAAACTGTTTTTTCGAAAAGTTTGTGCATGCGGTTGGATTAGAGTCCTTTTATGTGGTGCCTCAATTTATGATAAACTGAAAATGTATACAGTTTTTAGAAAGGCAGACTTTATTAAAAGTACCCATTTTTTTTTCTCAAATCCACTCGAAAATTAGAAAGGTGTGCTGACTAACTAAATTAAAATCATAATTTGTAAATTTCTGTCATATTTAGCATATTGGTGGCTTAACTTGATTACTATGAAATGTAAAAAATTCTTTAACCAAATGTGGGTCACACTGATCGATCTATAATGCAAACGAATCTAACATTTGTACACATTCCACGTTCATTGAATTTGGTGTGTTTTATGCAAAACTACAGGACAAGAAATTGTTTTCAATTTTATAGAGAAATGTAGTAGCAATAGTACAACAGTACAAGAAATTAGTTGCCAGTCGCCACAAATGAATATATCTAACTAAGCCAGTTTCATCACCAATTTAAGTAGGAAGAAGATAACAAACAACAACAAAATCAGAACTTACCAAACCACAAGCAAGCCTAGAATATAATATGAGACAAAAATTGTAGCAATAAATTATCTTTAAACAGAAAGGGACACACAGTCAGACATGTCACAGTAGTACCGTCGACTTCTCTTTTACCAATTTTACTTACAATGACATATCGTTTTTGATTACAACAATTGGCAATGAGTTTGTTTGTGGTGATTTTGGTTAGAATAATAATAATAATATCCTCTATCATATATATTTTATGATAAAGTAGATTTTGTCGTATTGATATAAAGATTAAATTAAATTGAGATGCTGTATAAAGATTTTTGGAAACTGTTTTCCTTTGTCAATTAAAATTTCTCTTATTTTTAGATAATAAGAATCAAGTCATAAAACTCAGATAGCCTTGTGTGGATTGAATTTTGATGTGAATTCTATAGATGAGTTTAGGTCAAATGTCAATAACTCAATGGATCTGATTAAGAGTGATTGAACAAGATTTTTTTTATTAGCTTGTGAAGAAGGGTCTTCTTTTTTATACAGTTTGCACCTTACTGTACTTGACTTGCATATTATTTATTGCGTGTATTTAAATAGTTTACTTGTACGTTGTGGGTCATTCCTCTTGTTTTTGCAATCGATGCATTTCACTCCATAAAAGCATTCACATAAAATTAAATTCTAACACGTTATGAACTTTTTTTTATATACACAGTGTGTTAGACTGTTAGTTGAGTTAGTTAGTTATTTTTCTAGTAGTGAGTTAGTTGGGTCTTGAGCAATTTTTGAAAGTATTATGGTAAAATTGAATTGATTCGAATGGCTTTAAGTGAATTGCAAATGCAAGTGAATGTAAAATCTTATCATGTTCTTCCCTATGTTGGTCAATGCATTCACTTTGTCTTGAAATTTTTATTCTTTGATTGAGATGACCTATCTGTCCATACCTGAGCTTAATGTATTAAACAAAGAAAGACAATAAGTATTAGTTCAATGCTAAAATTTATGTTAAAAATCATTCTTCAATATTTAATGATTCTTTAATATATAATTTTTAAGGGAGTTGTCACTTTATGTCACCAAATCTCTTTGAGTAACTCGGTTGAAATTGAACAGGTGCGATAGGCATACGAGGTTATTATCATTATTGTTTATTTAGAAGCTATACAATTAATGACTTCGGTGATCATTTTTAGCTTGTGTTGAAATATAAAACTTAAAAGCTTTGTATATAAGATAGGATACAAGATAAGGTAAAGATATCCATCCGTAAATACTAAAAAAAAGTAAAAAACAATAGGTATGCTGAGGAGATACAATAGAATGCAAAAAGTCAATAGTTAATCTTGAAGATATCAATACCACATATGACTCGTTAAAAGTATAAAAGTTAATTGGATAAGTCCTCATGCTGATTTGAACTTTGAGTAATGACTATTATTAATGACTTGAGTGAGTAGTAGTAAATTTTGGTTTTGAACAGGGAGGGCAAGAGATCTGAGATTAATTTGCACAGACAATCAACCTCAGTAGCAGGGTTTGATGATAAGGTCCATTTCATATTTCATGTTATTATCTATTAAAATTTTATTTTCCTGTATCCAACTGCATTCTTATTACACATATTATAAAATACCTAAAGTCTCAGTAAGTGTTAGTACAGTAGAACCACTTACTTACTTACTAATAAAATCCAAAATCCAACCAAGTGACCTTCTGCATGCCAAGCTGCCAAGTGCCTAACGTTACCTTTGTTTTTTGCTCTCCATCTGTCAAATGCCCTTTAGCTAGATCAGAAAAACAACAGATTAACATGTTGCAATCCAATCTTGGCAGAGATTTACTATTATCATTATGTTTTTTCTTTAAATTCAAACCTCACTGTTGACATCTGATTCTTCTTGCAACTAACTCTCAGTTGGTTGACTGACACGACATAAAAAGTCACTTGGACAAGTAATAAAATTGA
Organism: Isotoma viridis; assembly: GCA_034696425.1. Classification (NCBI taxonomy): domain Eukaryota; kingdom Metazoa; phylum Arthropoda; class Collembola; order Entomobryomorpha; family Isotomidae; genus Isotoma; species Isotoma viridis. The sequence continues at coordinate 12,452 of JAQGAA010001357.1, read as the reverse complement.
TTGGAGTAGACAAAAAGAGGTTTGAAGACTATGTTGAGTAAAATCAACCTTACCACATAATAGAAGAAAAAATCATTTAAAAATGTTAACAAATGAGGTATACTGAATTATTACGAGTGTAATATGGATTATTAGTAAAGTAGTTTTTATATCTCTTTTATTGCTGCTGCGGCTTCCCCTTCAGTTTGAAATACATTAGCATTTTTATAAGATTATTGGCACCTATCACTATCACTAGGATCAAAGGACAAATCCAAACGTAGCATTTCTTCTTGCTGTACTGTTTCTTGTTGAACTGCATACAATTGCACAAGATAATACATTTTAAAATTTTAAAAGGATTCCATCATATTGCATTGAATTAACATTTATTTGCATGAAAGATAATAATGTGTCAATATAAAGATGTAAAATGCATATTGGATAGGATCCATAAAGTGACCAACCCTGACCAAAAGTAGTTATCAGCATTATTAAAGAGTAGTAGTGGTACATGATACGTGCATTTTTTTAAAAAGAATTTGGTTTGGTCTGTAGGGCAATTACTCATTGAACCTATGTAATAGTAGTAGTAGTTACATTAATAATTACTAAAGTAATTTTCAGTTCACCTTGTAAAATGCAATCTTAGTGTTCCGTGTTTTTATTCTTTTGAATTTTTAAGTTGGTTCAGTTCTATGTAGCCAGTTTGTTTTGTAAATGTGTGTTTATTTCAATCTTTTGTAGAATAACAATGCACGAAGTAATCAACGGAATGGATGAACCTATATTTATCCTGTTTGTTATTTGTTACTTGTTAAGGTGTATTCAAGTGATAATAGGAATAAGAAGTATATAACCTTAGTTCAAAACTTATATTTAGATTAAAAAGATTTGATTGTCAGCAGTTGAATTAACAGTAGGAAATTTAGCCTTAAAATATGGCCTTTTAAGGTAATGAGAAATGGAAGGAAGTCATGAATTTTATTAAACCTGGACTTAATAAAAGTTAACAAGTTGCTATTTTTATTTATTGTAAATATTCGTGGACAAATTGATGATCAATCATCGTTTTGTCATCGTTTTTATTATTCTGTTGACTTTTCATTACAATTTGGAAATAAATCTTTTTGTTCATTAAACACGAAAGTCTATCATTAAGTGTCCTTCTGAAATATTACTCTTGAACTTTGTGCATCCTCTCTTTCATGCTATTGCTGATGAGCAGTTAATTACAGTTGCTTAATAATATGTTTACCTTTGATTTTTCAGCTGTGGACAATTTACTTTAGTAATTTTACGAAGATATGTCCTTTTAATGTACCTTGATGGATTATTAATAGTACAAGTATTTTGGCACTGTTGTTCTGTCTACGCCAAATTCATTAGATTTTTAAACATTAGAAACATATAATTTTTTTATTTATTTACATTCTTTTGGTTTCATTTTTATTAATCTAAAATTCGAAAAGAAAAAAAAATATGGCGTCTCTACCACCACGAATATTATTGTTCAGCCCTCCGGAAACATTAAATCTGTAGACTTGACATTCATGACTTTAAGATTTGCATATGCGTGGGGCGAACCCATATCTCTACTTTTATTACTAGTATAGACTTTAAATAATTTAAAAATTATAGTTTATGGATGTCCTTGTTGTTCTATTCGTACCTTCGTCCCTTACGTATAATATTCCCGTTTACGTATAATATGCCTTAAAGCACTGAAAAGAAGTTTTAATTTTTTAAAGAAGGTAATTTTGTTTTGACAAGTTGACAACTGAGTTGTCTGGTGTTGAATGAAAACAACTGATTTTCAATTGTTGTATTTCTTAGCAGGTCTTTAGGGCTAAAATCCATATCATATCATACGTATTTGTGTAGACTTATTGTTCTGCTGTTGAATAGTTTCGTGATATTTGGTCATAACTTTATTATGAGAACTAGAGCAAGTTGATGCAATGCAAATGTAAACAGCAGGATTTAGACAGAAGCAACAATAGATTGCTAATAATAATGAATACTGACCATTAGCTTAAAAAACGAGCAAAATATGGCATTAGTATCTCAACAGTGAAGCTGAATTAAAATAAGTTATACCTAGAGGATATTGCTATCGAGAACTTCTTCTTTGTATCCCTTGTATGTGTTTCAATCAGACAAAAGTCTCAGAAGTCAGGGGTACCCTTATCAAAACAAATTAAAGTAGGTACAAAAAAGTAATAAATGAACTGATGAGAGCTATAGTAGTAGGAAACACTAAAAAAAAGTTGCAAATAATAACCAAAGGTATAATTTATCATGTGCACTTGCAGAAGGTGATAATCTTGAGAATTTTCTCAGTAAATTGATGTACTTCAGATAACGCTTTATTTTAAATTGATAAAATCTAATTGACACGACTTTCAATGCTTGTAAGTGTCTTCCCTCAGTAGCAAATAAGTTTACAAGTAAAGAATTAATGTGAAGCCAAAAGAAGAGCGTATGTGAAATGACGAAATGAGGAATTAATAAATGAAAGATTGAGTAACTTGAAACAATAAAGGTTTTGACATATCTGCTTCAGTGTATTTACGAGGTTATATGAATAATTGGTCCATTTGACTTCATTAGCATAAGCCGTTTTTAAGTCTCATCATTTGTATATTTTTAGCTGCTTTTATGAAATCATTGCCGATAATATGCAGGTATGTAGAGGTTGAATAAATCAAATTGCTTTAAGGGCGTTAAAATCAGAAGCAAGTTTATATAGTATGGAAATTTTTACATTATTAGACTGATGAGAGCCTTTGCCTTGTTGCAAATAAATAATGACAAGGTGTAGTGTGGAAATGCGAAATTAAAACCCCATTAAAGGATACAATGTATATTGATACATATGCTAAATTTATTCAAAATATCATTTACATTTTCCCATTATTATACAATGTCACACACCCAAGAATAAAGAAATGAGGTTTATGACTTTGAGTAGCCTATTCTTCAATAAATTGCCCATTAGAAATATGAACTAGCTATTGTTTTGTTGAGTATATGTGTTGTAAGTTGATGAGATTTTTATAATAATTATTTAATTTCTTTAATTATAGAGAACACCTGATTGTGGACAGCAGCAACAACAACCAGGCAAATCAATCTTAGTCAAGAAAAGTAATTCAGTGGTTGGTGGTGGCTCAGTCAGTCGAAGCGTTTTAGGAAGATTTCTTAAAATTGGAAAATCTAAAAGCGATGTTCAAGGTACGTCAAAAAGCCGAGCGCCTGCTTATAATTCAGAAGATCTAGAGGAAGATTTTCGACTGTCTCCATCAGTTTTGAATCGTGGTCCAGTGGAAAAAATGGTTCATAAGTCGAACTCTCGGAAAGATGTCTCAAGATCACATTCCTGGATTTATGGTTCAGTCAAACTTCCATCAGATTTGCCGTTTGGATACGGCTACGCTAATGGTTTTGGTGGAAACTTAAGTCCATCAGGGAGCGATAGTAATAGCGGAGGGAGTGGTTCGCCTGGTAATGGGCATCATACACATGGAGTCACAGCCCTTCAAATTCCACGGTGCCAAATGGTAGACTACTATTGTTCCTGCGATTGCACGGGGGACTTTGATTTTCTCACTGCTGGGCCTGGTGAAAATCCACAGAATAATAACGGTCCATGCAAAGCATGTGCTTATGACTGGGCTGTTAACGGTGGAAGAAGCTCAAAGAACCGGAAACAAGGTTCACGTAATTCAAACAACTCAGGAACGGATACCGGAAAAACATTTGCTAGTAGTGTGAGAAAATTAACATGGAAAAGCTTAAAGCAAGCCGTGAAAAAACGGCCGAGTCTTGACAACATGAAAAAACAAAGTGAGTTACGAGTAGGTTTAGGAAGTTCAGGTACTTCACCAAATCCTTTTTTATCATCACCTTCGCCTTCAGGTGTAGAAATGTATTCGAATCCTAATGGAATCCCGGTTATCTTAGGAAGTCATGGGAATTTATTAGAAGGAAGCAGTAGTGAAATGAGTGCATTTTATCACAATCGTCAGCATGCTTTTTCTGCTGACGATCTCCAGCCCAGTTATTTCTTCCCAGACAAGAAAAATATTTATTCAAGTTGTGTAGATATTCATCGTGACCCACCCCCTCATGTCACCGCTTCTGTTCGGGTGCGACCTAAACCCTCCCGGCAATCTTGGCAGTTTCCAAATGAAGCCGGACCCGTCCCAAATTATCAGGAAGATGATCTATATCATTCTGAATGGGATTTAAGACAATGCATTCCCTATGACGTTTGGGTGAGTACCACTAGTAATGTAAAACCCAGAACAACTTTGCCATCCGCATCCAGACCAAAAACTCCTACCCTTGGCCCTGGTCCAGAGGCACCTTCTAGAAACACCTCCTTGTCAAAAAGTACCTCAGTTCCTTATCTATGCGAAATAAAATGTGGTTCAGACAGGAAAAACCCTAGTGTGAGTAGTAGTAGTGGGATGAATGGAAAGTCCTTAAGTTCCGGAGCAGTGAGTAACAACGATACTATTAGCATAAAAAGTATTGAATCAATCAAAGGATCAGGGACAGGAACACAAAAATCAGCTTCAAATGGAGTGGTAAAGCGATCAAGTATTTTATCAGCCGATGTTAACGCCTACCAACTTTTGAAAGCTCAGACTAGAAATACCAAATCTCCAAACAATACTATTCAAAGTCAAAAAATAATTGTATCAAGCAGAGAAGATGATCTTGATGATGCCCTAAGCAGTTCCAGTGATGACTTAAGCGATAATGCTTTGACTTCAGAGAGCCACATGAGAATAGCAGGCCAAAAGATCTATATGGCACCTAATCTTAAAGGTAATCAGCAATCCTCCTCCTCATCATCTTCAACATTATCTAACGGAAGAACTAGCAGCTCTGCAAGTAGTCGATCTAGCACATTCTCTCAGATACAAGCTCAGACGAATAAAATAAAGCAAGGGAAGCTTTCCTCAGAGGAAGATGAATGGTCAGCAGACGAAACATCATCAAATCAACAAAACGCTCAGAACAAACACGTGTCAATGAGTCGTGACCGAAATCAACTCTTTCCCGATAAGGCAAACAAAAGCTGCATCGAGTTAACTGATAAAGACACAGGAAACGTGAAGATTGGTCAACACAAAACACAGTCAGGGCTACAGGCTCAAAAGAGTCGCAACGGTATTCATGTTGGGTCTAACAATGGTAATTATGATAATTGCCGTGAAAATAATGGGTCCCGATCAAGCTTTACGGTTGAAAATGGTAATAATACATCAAGTTTTAACCAGCCTGCTATAAGAAATGCGTCGAATTCTCGTATAAACCAATATCAACATAATACTCAAAGCCAACGTGACTCAACTCCTGAGCAAACTGATTGTCTCGAATTCGAAGAGTTTGTATTTGAAGATGAAAAAAGCCATGATGAACCTAATCCTGCCAAATCTTCTCTGGCAAAAGCAACAGAAGAGTTATTATCTCAAGCTGGTATGAAATCCTTTAGAAATGATTCAACAAGTCTGACAATGAGTGCCATGACTTCTTCAACCTCAAATATGCGGAATCCTTTAGTAAATTCCATATCTAACACCCAACGCCCAGGTTATATAAAAAATGGAAGGAGTAAACTAACTCAAAATCCTATTGTTTCATCAATAGAGAGTAAACCGGTTGCTCCTAATGTGGCCATTAATAGTGGAAGTAAAAGTAGTGGTAAATTTGGTGCTTTACGTAGACGCAAAAGCCGGAATGGAAGTACTAATCCGGGCAAATTGCTTCGGGAAGTAATTTACGAGGAAGAAATGGAACACGAGCAAAATCACCAACAGCAGCAGCATACTTCCCCAAAAGATTCATTTTCACACGGTGATGATATCAAAAATGCCATTGGCCCTTCGTATGAAACCAGTCAACGATCTAATAATTCTAATGAATATGCCGTAAAGATTGTTGTATCTCATTCTTCTGGAAGTACAGAGTATGTCAAACCCATTCTAAAAAATCGAGAGCGAGTTTACGACACTCCAATTACAAACTCATTTAATACCGACAAGAGCTACAATTTTAATAGCAGTCATAACAATAACAATAATAATGAAATTTATTTCGACTCTTCAATATCTACTACATCCACTTCAAAGAAAAAGGTTCAATTTGATCAAAACAAAGTTACCGTTTGTGGAGGGGACAGTGGACCTGAGTCTGATGAATATACAAATTATGACGAGGATCTTAATCAGGAGAAATCCCAAGGAGATAATCATCATAATGAAAATAATGACTCTTCTGAAGAAGTCGATGAGGATCGTACTTATAGAAATAATGATAAAACTGCTAGCATTGATACTACTAAAATGAATGAAAACCATTATCATTACTACCATCATAATCATCAAGATGAAAATGAGGAGGAAAGTAAAAGTGTCAGTTTAAAATCTAATTTATCAAGAAAGTCAGCATTAACTGATAATCATGATAATTTAAGTCAAAATCAATCAGAAATACCCCAACAAAAAACAAGGTCTTCATTCGAAGAGGAAGTAGTAGCTAAAGCTGCAGCTTTTGCTCTTGCCAGGAAAAAACAAGCTGAAGAAGCTGAGGCAAAAGCTATTGCTAATGCTGCTGCTGAAGCCCAGAAAGTTGCTAGTGCCAATTTAACTCGACGTAATAATGAACAAGATAAAAATTGTTATGATGGAAATGTCAGTGTGAACAACCTCAGGCAAATCAGACTTAATGAGGATCAGTCTCGGCTTACATCAACATCAACAAATAACCATGCTAATATGACGACGACAACATCACCCGTAAAGAGGAAGAGCAATCTGAAAAGTAATTTAAAGTCTGCTCTTTCAAAAAGTTCCCAAGGAACTGGCTCAATCACAAGAAATCCTGAACCTACCCAACAACAAGGTTATGACAGCAGAGGTACTAGCATTGGCAGTGGTGGTGATGATAAGGATAAAAGCTCAAGCATTACCAATTCTCGAATGAGTCAAAAGCAATTCTTACAAAATTCAAATAATAATAAGACGTCCCATGGTGTTACTTCATCTGTGATGAAGGCACAACGAATTGCTAACTCTGCCGATGAACGGAGTCCTGTTAAAGGTGAGAATTCTTTAGTTGGATTCGAATGCTTTTGAAATCGCTTCAATGTCTTTTATTAAAGCATTTTCCTTACGGTGGATCCGTTTTTGGTCTCGGTTGAATTCTATGAATTTTATATGAGGATGGAATGAATATATTTACATGTGATATTATGTGCTTTAGGCATTAAATTTAGCTTTAGTTTTCTTTAGTCCTTGTTAAACAGTTTTAAAAAAACTCTTTTTGGTTGTTCATTAGACCCCTTCTGGTGTCTATGAGGGATGCGTGTTAGTTTTAAGGCTTGTCATTTTCACGGCTAATTTTGATTGGTAAATCATGAATCTTTTTTCTATATTTATATAGGAAAATTAGTATACAAATCATTACTTCGTCCAAAATGATAGTTTAGGTTTAGGTAAATCAGTTGTTCATATATTTTAAGCAACGTTTCAATTTAATTTTTTAGTACTAATAGTAGTTACATAAGATATGAAGTGGAGGAACTCCCTTTTCTTAATTTTCGAGTTCCGTTTTTATTTTTTGCTTAGAAAAGCACAACTCACTATCCGCTTGTAGTGTTATTATTAATATTCCTCATTCATGCTATGCTGCTTGTATGAATTATGAAAAACCAAACCTGATTGAGCGACGGGAAAAGTCGTAAAGAATTCGCTATTTGAAAGTATATTCACCTTTTATTACCAGAAATTGGCTCCAGCTATTATTATTGTTATTATTACTTTGAAAATTGCACGTTTTATATGCCAAACAGATTTACAAAAACTAACAAATAGTCAAGCAGGAGAGAAATAAATGACTTTGTTTGATGAATGTAGTCAATTCTTGCAAGTTAAACATCATCATTGAACAGAATAACAATTCATGATCTCATAATTTGCAACATTTTACTTTGAATGGAACATGAGGCTATATTGTTTCGAAGATAGGTTCAAACATCAACTACATCATATTACTATGTACTCCTTCCTAACCTTGAATAGTAATACAAATACAAAATAAATAAAGACTTGATAAGAGAGTGTACTTTTTGTCTCACTTTTTACACCTAGTCTACCTTAAATTTGTTTAAAAGTCATATTATTTTATGTAACAAAACTTTGTTCAAAAGTTAAAAGACACGTAGGCAACAAAAACTTCTAAATGTAATTTGAATTTTTATCGTTTTGCCATCTAATCTCAGAATTCATAGCACACGTACTGTGCAAACGATCTTTATTTTATATAAATGTAAAGAACAGCAAGCAAAGAATTACTGAATAAAAAATCCCTCTTGCTTAACAATCAACATTATTCATAGTGTTCACTCATCAGTCCCCTTACATCATCATCATCATTCAGCACACAGGGCATTGGCAAACTTCTCGTACAGGCACAGGGCATTTTTAATTTAAGAGTTCACACATCGTTTTTAACGTCCCGTCACATACACACCGATAATGTTATGCAAAGAAATTTTTTAGCGTAAATGTAAGACGCTTTCCGGAAAAGGGGTTTCCTCGTGTTTCACAACGACCTAAGAATGATTATAAGATAAAAAACAATAGGAGAGGGAGATAGATGATGTGTTTTAGCATTAACTTTAATTCATGATGCATAACATTACTCCTAACTTGTAAAAGAGATATTAAAGTTTTCAACATTAATTATTGTAGATAGGTATACAGTAAAAACAGCTATTAAATCAACATCGGAGGGAATTCTTCACGCAGGATGAATAATAAATCTGCTTATGAATATTCTCAAAAAAATTAAATACCTTTTTCTGTCGTAAAATCACAATAGTAGAATTGTAGCAAGTTTTTTTGATTAAAAAAGTGTGGATTGAGATGTTATTATTATAAATTTAAATTTTGTTATAAACTTACAGCTACAGCATTATCAAACATTGTTTATTATTATTATTTGCATTAGTTATATATATTTTTATTATGCCATTTCTTTTTTAAAGCCTTGAGAATTTCGTAAGCAAAGAAGCAATAAGAATGAGTTGATTTGTTCTTGCAATTTTAACAAATGAGGAAGTAAATTTAAGCCATAAATGGTCTGTGAAGAGAATTCATTCAGTGAAATAAACCTTTTGTCCTTTTGCAAAAATAATTCTTCGCTGCTGAAATTCACTAAGTAATTCAACCGTGGGACGCTGTTTATTATTATCTCTTTTTAGAACTACCGTATGAGCTGGGTAAATTACATAAGTAGTTTGAGATTTACACACGACACTGCGATTGATACGGATAGGATTACCGGATCAAATTACAAACAATTTGATGAAACTAGTTAGAGAAGAATTTGCTTGGTTTCCTCTTTTTATTCTTATTTCAAAAGTGAAATCTGATCACATCTCAGAGTCAGGAGAAAAAAACATAAGCAGTTCATGGTTCTTGGCTTTTAGAGAGACTTTGATTCTGATTTATATAACTGTATTGACATCCACAGAAAAGTATTCATGAGTGATTTCTTGCATTGTTATACTTCAGCTTGTTCCATGTCATGGTTCATCTGATTCCGTTTGACAGTTTTTGTAGATCGTGAGTGCTGAGTTTTAATTCTATTGAATTTGCTGGATTTCAAAACGGAATCTAATGCCAACAATGATAATTGTGATGCAATGTAAAATACATGTATCTTTGCTAAGTCGCTTTTCGTCTAAGAAGTTGTATTGTTATTTGCCTCAGAGGATTTTTCCTTGTAGCGTTACAATTAGCAAGTCACTCAATTCATTTTGACTGAGTTAAGTCTCATCCGATTCAATGATTTTATGAAACTAGTCAGGAAAACAACGGAATATGTCACCGTGTAAAAAGTTAGGTGTGTTCTTGGCTTTTTTCCTGAAAATTGGTAGCATGCCTCTTAATGGTTTTGATAAGAATTTATTTACGACTGAGTAATATGGTTTGGATAACAAGCTAGGAGAACAAATTTGTGTATGGTGTATTGGATTGAGAGGGTTAAGGCTCGCATATGATTAACCAAGAGTTCAATTTTAATCAGCAAGGATTACAAAGTTTTGATTTTGGATGCTTTTGATTTTAAAAAATTGGGGATATCTGATGTCATCTTCAAAAATTTCTCAACATACTTTTATCATTCTTATTAAATGCATTGGAAACAGAAATTCCACTTAGACCTTTGCACTAGTTTGAAAACCAATTCAATCCGCCAGACAGACCTCTGAATTTGTATTTTAAATTTTTACTTTGTATGTGTCACAACTAATTAATAATTAGCTTTTTTATTAAATGATATAGTACGTATTTTAAAACCTTGTGAGTACTCTCAAAATGGCATTTTCTTCGTTAGAATTTCTGTATAAGACATAGAAAGTTATTTTTGTAACGGTATAAGCAGAATATAACGTTGTTGAAAGATATCAGCCCATAAAATATGCATTATCATTAGAATAGATGATTTTTTGTGTGAACAACCTAAAGATAACTAAAGATGCATTACAGTGGAAAGTTGAACAATCTAATAAAATGGCAATTACACATCCCTGGAACGATATTCTTGCAGCAGTATAAATAACTATTGTTTTAATTTTGCTTGTAAAAGTTGAATAAATTTAGTTTACGACAGCAGACCAATTTAAACCTTTCATGAAAAAAGAGCATATGCCAGAATTTAAAAAAAACACAAGCTAATTCTAGTACTTAGAAATAACCATCGCATACAATAATTTCAATAGCTATAAGGAAATACGCGTCCAAATCAAACGGAAGACTCTAAACAAATTTACTCTTAATTGTAATAGTAGCTTATTGAGTAAACTCAATACACCTTGATTGCCAAAAACAATGCAATTCTCTAAAAAACAAAAGGAAACACAAATCCTATAAAAACTTTCAATCTCTCAGATTCCATTTGATTTCCTTTCTCATTATTTTGATGGGGCGTTATTTGACTATTTGAGGAAATAGATCTTTAACATAAAGAAAGTTGTTACTTGGATTACTACTACTATTACTGCTAGACTGCTTCTACTATTCTAAGATGAAATAGTCAGTTTCTCTCACAAAACTTAATCTCCCCTTAGATTTTTTTATACAGATAGAGTTTACTACCCTGCGGTGACTGGGTTGTTTTTGTGATAAAGTTCTTTTCGGCCTTTAAGGATTTTAATGAGAAGACTTAGTCAAATTAGTAACTTTCAACGTGGTAGGTAAAGTTTTTTTCTAGAGATGTGAAATTAAAGCAAAAAACACTGATGATTGCGTGTGTGTCATGCATTTGTACATTAGTATAATAGTATAATAATTTTTAAAGGACTACAAACCTGTCGAAAAGCTTCGTATACCAATGTATGAGAAGTATCCGCCTTTTAAATGATTTGTAATCATCATTTAAGGTCTTTACTGCAAATGCAAAGTGAACAAAATGCTTTCGGCTATTTAAAATAATATTCAATGGTTTTCAGATGACAAAATTAATATACTTTTTAAGTCATTGAGGGGTTTGCTCTTGCTGTTATTAAATAGGTATAAATATAAAATGCTTTTTCACGTTCACAAGCAGAATTAATTTTCTCATGAAAATTGATCCTACGATTATTATAGCTATTGAAGCAAGGTCAAAAATTCTGTCTGTAATGAAAATAATCTTAATTCATATTTTTACGACATTATATGACAGCACCCAGACATTAATAAAAATTTAGGACCGAGGTCGAGTCTCATTGATTTAGGTTATATTACACACAAATTTTAATCGTTTAGATTAGATACAATACAGGAGAGCAAGGAATCAGCAATCCAATTCAATCTATATGAAATCAATTTTGTACTTACAAGTTATTAAAATGTAACGGCTTATTTCGTATTTAATGAGTAATGACTAACTTTTTCAAACCGCTTGAAAGAGGAATCAAATACCTTTTGAGATATTGAGAAGATTTTTTTTTTCAATTTAATCTGTCTGGATTCTATACAAAGCTTAAGAATTTTTCAATCTTTTGAAAATTAAGAATATTATCGAAAGCTGTGTTATTGAAAAACCTTCAAATGTGTAGACGAGTGATACTTCTATAGATAAGATTTACCGAACATGTGTATTAATTGGAATTTAAGATGACAGTAATTACACCCTAAGCTTTCTTATCCGTTGTGTGATGCAATCTCCTTTCACATCATATTAATCTTGTTGGTGGTGGTATGTATTATGACAGTATAATAGGAAATTCAGGAAAGATCGCGAATTTGATAAAATATCTGTCTTGATTAGTTTTGAAATTGGATAATTTTTTACTTTTAACTTTTATAAAACGTGAAAAATTCTTGCCCTTTACAAAAAATCATTTTAATTTACCGTAAGGATTCATAAGTTTTTTTAAATTCACTTCATTTTTAAACCCGGTAGGAAAT
>JAQGAA010001356.1:0-16000 GCA_034696425.1 Isotoma viridis | reverse complement strand
GGTAAATGCACCTCCACAAAATCCAGTTATAAATCGTCCTATATACATCATTGGCAAATTTGTGGCAAATGCTATGATTAACCATCCGATAACACATGGAATAGCTGTAAGTAGCATCGTTTTTTTGCGACCAATGAAGGATATAACGAAACCTGTAAATGGAGCTGAAATCAATGCACCTAACTGAAATAGGAAAATTTAAGTAGATTTCAATACATTATTTGTATTAAAATCTATTTAAAGCATCATTAGTTGTTTCCCATTTTAATGGCTTAAAAAACTCACCAGTGCTAACGAAGCAATCAAAGAATTTTCATAGTCACCAATATCCCCAAAGATTTCACTTTCAACAATCTCTATTAAAGCTACAGCTGACCAAGATAAAACTGTCCCTAGTCCAATAGTCCCAATTGTTGCTGATTTAAAAAAAAAATTAAAAAAACAATCATATTTTTTACAATACCTTAATAATCAAAAACTAGATTAAGTTAAGATTTTAATTAGGTATATTCAAATCATCAATTCTCATTAAACAATAAAACTTACCAACTATCACAGCCACAATAGTCATTCTTCTTTTAGGTTTCCAAGCTCTTGTAGCCTTTGCCCCGGATTCACCACTATCATTTTTTGAATCCATTATTGAACTAATCGTACTACTCGTAGTAGTTAAACTATTATTTAAAATTAAATCAAGCCCTCTTATATATGAGAATTGAATGTACTTGTCCAGCTGCTTGGACATTTACTTTGGTAGGTTTTTATACATCTGCGAGATTTAATTGGACAAATTTTATGTTAAAACATTAAAGATTAATTTTAATTAAGAATTGATTTAATTGTTTGTTTCATAAAGCTTTCTTTTAACTCTCCAATTCGTTACACTACGTTTTAAATAAGATGTGATTCTTTTACAATGAGTGGTAGTTTAGCATTCGTTTTGTGACTTTTTTCTCAAAGCCTTTCTTTATCCTTAAGGTAGAATAAATAATATAATGAGTGGCCCATTGTACAAGTACATGCATAGATGTTATTCCTCAAGCAATTTTATTTTTCAATCATTTACAAAGTAATTGATTTTTCCCGAGACAGCAGGCATGGCACTCTACAATTTCCAAAGTATGTATTTTTACATACTTTGCAAACTGTTCCCTGTGGTAGGAAAAAAGTGCATTGTAGTTACTAGGAAGGAACAGAACGCAGAACCTCCATCCTTTCCAAATTAAGCTTTCGGAAGAGTGCTCATATGGCTCATCAATCACACCGCTCAACCAACAACGTATCCTTAAATGAACGAATTTAAGAATAAAAAACTTTACTTTTAATTTTTCCTAAGATCAAACAAACAAATGACAACCAAGTTAATCATATCAAAATGCAACATCTTATTAAAAAACATTATTTTAATATATTAAATACTAATGGTCATTTTTCATTTTTATAACATAAACTAGCTTATGACTCATCATCAAAATATGTAAAAAGCAGTTGACATTCAAATCATCATGCACATATATATGTTCTGGACTCTTTAGTACTGAACTTCCCAATGATTATAAATTTTTGAAAATTTTTGATTACACATAAAGGTCGTATTGTGTTTTTATGTACACATGCTTAAAATACTTTTTTAAATTGCACTTTTCAGAAATATATTTATTGTAAGTTGGTCAAAGTAGACTTTTGTAATCTGACTGGAAAAAATAAATAACTGGAAATTATGGTGTTTTAGGTTTAATGCATTTACACACATACACACAGCTCCTAAAATAATCTTAGGGATCTACATTTGAAAAAAAAGGAAGTTTCTGTTTTCTTCACATACATTCGATTTGTGGATTTGACTAACATTCCAAATGAGATATGAGATTGCTATAGTTGGTAGATACCCAAATCTTCAAACCAGTATGCGACAATTAGAAGCACTGCTAATGAAAAGAAAAAACATTATTTTAAAATGAATTTCATCATCCATGAAATTTTATGTCGGGACATAAGGCAATGATTAAAGTTGTAGGTTATTTAACGATTGTTGGCCATCAAAGTAAATAAAAAAAAATTATCAAATTAATTAATTTTACAGTGATTTCTAAAGAAATCCATTGAATCACCATGTCAAATCCGTTGAATCTAACAATATTTTATTACTGTTTATAGGATGTTGTTCTGGACAATTTGTAAGCAATAAATACTTTATACACTGCATGAAAATTAATCTATTCTTTTTTTAAGGTTACATATAAGAAATCCTATGTATTTTCAGATTGTCTTACACTTGCTAACTTTAAAAACGTGTCACTGAATTTCATAATTAATGATGTACTACATTCTTGTTGCTTAATTTAACTTTAATATTACCCATAACAAACATAGAATAACTAAAATATCTGCAATTTTAAATTATTGTTTGCAAGCTGGTCATACCAATTATCTACTTTTGTTTCCAAGGAATAGATTTTTTATAGTGAAAATAACGAAATAGTTTAGTAAAAATGGTAATATCTACATATTCAATAAAGGATGAGTGACAACAACGTACATTGTTTACCGATCGGAAATCAAAAATATGAGTAACAAAAATATGTCATTTCACTTTTTTATCTGTCTCTTTGGCTATAGGTTTATTACACTTTTTTTATCGAATTGCAGTATGTTTACTTTATTCGAAATGAAGCAGAGTGTTTTAATAAATCATACAAAGCTGGCAGAAACCCGATTTTCCAGATGTATCCTTATTAGAACTGAAATAATGAACAGCTATAACAGTTATGGATTCAAAGATAACAAAAATGGAAGATCGGCACTAGTAGTATTTAATACGAAGTTACGATATTATAATAACGTTGGCAATCAGAAAGGAAAATTTTCAAATAAATATTGAGAATTTTGAGATTAAAGAAACAATAATATATTTGCTTTAAAGTTAAAAATATAAATAAATAGAGTTGAATTTTCTTTTACCATTTACATTGAGCCCTATACTATGAATAATAAATGACTTCAGTTACAAATTTTCATTACAAACAAATAACTGAATAAAACCATGATTTATCCCCTTCATAATCAACAGCTTAAATGGAATGTACTGGATAAAAGAATAGAAAAATATTTCTCAAAAGCGTTCTTTATTATTTCAGCACAATTTAAAATCAAGTAAGTCGGTAGTCTCATTTTAGTCTATTAAAAGCAAGGATAGATAGAAAGAAAGAAACAACGAGTAATTATAGTTTTTTTACGGTAACGGCAAACTTAAATAAATGAGGAGAGTGAACGTTTACTCAAATGAGAAAATAATATACCAATAATAGTAAGCGTAAACTATTTGTGTTTTATACAACATAACTCTTTGTCATATATGTCTGTGAAACGAATTGTTCCAGGAAATACATTTATATGGTTCTTCGAGTGGTTAATATTGTAGGATACTTGTATGGCTTTGAAGAAAAAAGTATTAAAGTTTATTATGGGAAAATAAATAAAGAATTTACAAAGTACTAAAGGGTTTATGATATAATAGCATAAACTATATCTAGTAACCAAAAGATTTTTTTTTTCCTAGAATTGAGATTAAGGTACTGTTTTACAACGATTCACATTCAACTCCACCGTCATTCATTTTAGTTTAAAAAAAAAGCCTTGGCAGTGAAATATTGCAATTTGCACAAGAGATGCACTCAATGTAATGACCGTAGTTAGTACGTCTCCAATCAGGTATGGATACAGTCCATCACATATAAATTCCTAATTCTTTTAACTTAAAACTGCAAAATGTGGAATTGTCAGATAACAATATTATATTTTCATCATTTCATCAACATCATTTTAAAATTAGTTGTGTAATGCAGACACATTTAAAATTGTCAAAGATTAACATCTACTTCTTTCTCCCGTGGTTTGTGCCATAGTTATTAAATATTTAGTAGATTTACGACAGAAATTAATTAAGTTCAAACAATGTGTTCATAAACATAGGCCTCAACCTCAAGAATGTATGTCTATTCAGTAGATATGCGATCGATAAATCGTTTTGTTGTTTAAACATGATTAAGCTAATTTTTCGAAAAAGTTTAAGCAATTTTAGATAATAGTGACACAATTGTATAATCAGATGTTGAAGGGAGTTAATGTTTAAAAGTAAGGAGTTTATAAGTAATGCCTTACAATATTTATTATAGTGGAACATTACAGGTGGTTCTTTTAGTTATATGAATTACACAACATTAAATATTTCAGTATTTCATTACCTAATTTGTAGTAATGATAAAAGTTACACCTTCAAAAAAAATTGGTTTATTTAAAATTGTTTCCAATGTCAGACTTATGCTTGGAATTATGATGACAACAATGTTCTTATCTATGTGGATATCCAACACTGAAACAACAGCCATGATGGTTACTATTGTTAATGCAGTTCTAGACGAATTCGATAAAGTAAATTATCATACAAAACCTATTGTAATTTCAATAATTAAATACATAAGTAAAACATTATATTTATAGGATTCTTGCAATGCTTATAAAACGTCAACTTCCATTGAGACAACTTTAGCAAATAGTGGTAGTAACACATCCATCGTTCACGTGGATGATATTAGTATTGACTCCAGTTCGTAAGTTTTTAATTATATTTTTATTTATGGTTAATGAATGTACTGAAATGAATAAAAAGTTAAAGTAGTACCTAGTAGGAATAAAGTGATAGCACAAATGAATTTCAAGGTAAAGTTTATGGATGAATAGGTAGTAAATTTCAATTTGCCTGCCTATTAAATTGAAAATATAGTACTTCATTAATAATATTAATTTTGATAAGTATTCATCAAATAAACAATTTTCAATTAAATATTTAATATTTGCTACTTCTGGCTAAGGACAGCAGCATTAATTAACCTAAAACATCAAATTTGTAATAATACTCACATAATACTCTGATGTAACTAATTTTACATCATAACTATCTCTGTTTATTGGACACTTATCACATATTTAATGTAATTTAAAAAACTGATTGTCCAATAATAATAATTTAATCTTTATTGTGAAATTTTTTTCAAGTCACATTTATCGGCTGCCTGATTAGTGCTTTGAAACATCTGCGTAATAATTTTGTATTCTTAAATATATCATGAAATAGAGTAATATCACATACTAAAGGAATAAAATATGTTATTTGTAATTGAATATGTATTGTAATCTATGTATTATATATTCTGAACATGAGAAATAAACATAATAAAGAGTTCCGTCAATGTCTTCTGATGGCCGTAGGATACTCAAGTAACTTGGGGGATCAGGTAGCTTAAAGGGAACCGCACCCAATTTAATTCTCAAATCTCGCATGAAAAAAATTTCAATTAAAAAATATAGGAATACTGTCTGCTTGTATATGAGCTGAAGCTTATGACTATGATCAGGAATGAAAGGTTTGAAAGGTTACTAATGCTTGACCTGCTATGATGTTTTAAATTTTTTCAATAAACGCCAAAAAACATAATAACATAACAGTTAGGTAAGTTTTAAAAGTTTTCAATAATACAATCATAACTGCATTTGCTTGAGTGGTTTAATTATTACTTTACAGATTCGACATTGGTCAAAATGGAAAGTATTGGGATCTGAAATTTGCTACATGGATGGTCTACAGCATACCCTCAATGATTGTAAATGTTATAATAGCCTGGATCTATTTGGTTATTGTTTTTTTGGACCCCTACACTGGGTTATTTTTGGAAAGTCAAAAAAACAAAAGTACAAATGCTGTTGACATATCTGATGAAAGTGAAATAAATGTAGGAAAACTACTCAAGGATAAATTGAAGGCCTTAGGACCCATGTCGTTTCATGAACTTTCAGTTGCAACTCTTTTCATTTTTGTTGTTGCATTAAGGCTTTTTAGAGAGCGAAAGTTCATGAAAGGATGGGCAGATACTTTTCCTACTATGGATGCAATTGGAGATTCAAGTGTTGTCATTTTGGTTGTGTTTCTTCTCTTTGTGGTACCTAAAAACATTGATTTTCTTACAACTGGTAAGAGTAAAAATGTATAATGATTTATTTTCATTTATTTTCTATTTAAAATTATTTAATTAAAAAATTTTATAATTCCAGGAAATGGAAAAATTCAAGCTCTTCTACATTGGAAATTTGTACAAAATCTTTTACAATGGGGTGTCATTCTTCTAATGGGTAATTCAATTCAAAATTTTTTAAATACCTAACACGTCGTTTTTGTAATGATATATTAATATTCACAAATTCTTTTCAGGTGGAGGATTTGCTATGACAGACGCTTCAGATTCTTCTGGTTTATCTAATTGGATTGATGACCAATTAATCGGTGTTGAATGTTTACCTCATGCCGTGATTCGCATTATCGTTATGATTCTGACTGCCACTGTTATTAAAGTTGCTTCCAATACGGATTGTGCCAATGTGATAATTTCTATCCTTATTTCATTGGTAAATCATTTTTTAAATCGCTAAACGATTAGCTTCAAGTATTTTTAAAATGGGTAGTAATATTATCTATTCATTTCATTTTTACAGTCAAGACGACTTAACATTCATCCTATTTACTTAACTCTACCAGCAATTATGACATGTTCCTATGCATGTATGTTACCAGTCGCCACGGAAATAGGTTTTTGACTTTCATGGTGATTTGTTAAATTGAAATTGGTTTACAATTTTAAGTTTTATCAATGAGAGAAATACATTACAATTACATACAAATAAAGGAATAAATACTTGAAATAATATAACAAGAATTATAAGTAATAATATATGCTTTAGTTAACTTCTAAATCGTAGTAAAGTTGTGTTGATGGAATTAAATCAAAACAAAATTTTTTTTTTTAAAAACTATTAATCTCTCTTATTTTGTCCTTTCTTAAAAATGATGAGACTCATAGTTTCATGTATAAAACGAAGGTATTTTTTTAAATTACCATAGTTCTTTGATCAGTTAGTCAGTCAGTCAGTCAGTTTTATACATTGTCATAAAATAAAAATGTAGTACGAACATTTTAACAGAAATAATTAATTTTAAAAATATATAAAAATGTTCGTTTTGTCAAAGTATTGACGGCTGGAATCTTTCCAGAATTCAAAACAAATGTGGTTTCAAATAATCATCAAGACCATATAATAATAATTCCACATGAAAATAAAATATGAAACAATTTGGAAATCATTTAAATAGTACATTCGTTACCTTTCACAAAACTGCATATATCTACAGTGGAAGGAAAAAAATTCTGATGGGAGGTTTACCGGCTTCTTCATTATTTTAATAATCATAAAGAAATATTTATTCGCTTGACGATAAAATTATTTTATGAAACTTTCAGAGTAAATAAAGTAATGGAGCAATCAAATATAAACCCATAACGAAACAACTAACAACACAAATTGGATATAACAATAACAATGTGTAGTTATGCCAAATTCGAGTTCCATACACTATTATAAAATGACAAATAAGAGAGAGAGAGAGAGAGAGAGACGGAGAAGTTGACAGTGTCTTTACTGTTTGTACGACCAAGACAAAAAAAATTGATCGGAATTGTTAATAAAAATGTTGTTATTAGTAATGGTGTTTTTGATGATTATCTTCAGGTCTTTATATGTGTCCTAGTAGGGAAATTGGAATTATCAGAATTTCTCATTCAGTCTAGTCTTCTATTACATTTTAGG
This sequence comes from Isotoma viridis, assembly GCA_034696425.1. NCBI lineage: Eukaryota > Metazoa > Arthropoda > Collembola > Entomobryomorpha > Isotomidae > Isotoma > Isotoma viridis. The sequence continues at coordinate 8,305 of JAQGAA010001356.1, read as the reverse complement.
GTAAGCATAGTATTCTTTACTGTCTTTCATAAACAATCCAGGTTTTAGGTATTACATTATAATAAAAAAAAATTTACTCATCATCAAACCAATATTATTAAATGAATTATTCGAATAAAAAACCTTTATTAGAAAGATAATCTATGACTGATAAGGACATATAAACCTGAGACAGTTTAGAGAAAGATTTTACTAAAGGAGTTGGGGAAATTGAGAATGTATACGGCTAACAATATATGTAAGTAGATTATCCGACACATACATTCTCATTTTCCCCATTCCACTTCTACTTAGAATGGTGGCACAGGTACCATTCATTTTCAACAGGCAGAAAGTATCTTTAGATGGGGAGGTTGAGACTATGTTTGTGTTAACAGCTAATATATAACAAGAATTCTAATATTTATACCTCCGGATAGGTTAACCACACTTAAATGAAATTTCTAATGTCACAAGGGTTGAAAGCAAAATTCAAGTAATATTGTACAAAAGATTTTAAATTTACAAATACTTTTGTTGCTATTCAACTGTTACTTTTGAAACACTATACTTGATTCATACTAGACTATTTGAAAAATTTGTGAATGGATAATTTCTGTATGGGAAGAAATTAGTAAAGAAACAATAATCAAATCTTTCAAAATTTGTGGAGTCACAATCAACACAGATGGAACTGAAGATGATCAAGTCCACTGCTTCAAACCTGGGAGTTCATGCGAAGAAGGGTTATTGGTTTTAAAATATGCAAGAGAAGATGAAGTAGTGCAAGAAGTGACTGAGTGTCCGCAAGGATATTTTGAAAATGTTGATGAATGTAATGATGATTTTGAAGTTGTTGATGGGTTACTTAACTTAGAAATTTGAAAATGTCTATAATATATAGATTTTGTAAATAAAATTTTGGAGGTTTTCAAGAATTTTTTGGCTTTGAAACATTAAGCGCACCGGGTGTACTATTGCGATGATTACGGTATGTATTTATAATAAATGGTACGGTAGAATAAATAAATATTTTTTTTATCATTACCTTAATGAAATTAGTAGATGTGAAACCGATATGTTAAAATCAATTGGAATTATCTTTCAAGACTGTGAATTATATAGAATGACGGCTACAATTAAATAAATTTACGTTTTGCCATATGGAACATGAACTACAAAAGCATTAAACAGAGCTCGCCAATTACTCTTAAAGCAACGATGTGGTAATTTACCACAAAATGTAGCAACGGTGGTACTAATTAGAGAAAATCTTGTTACTAAAACGTATGTATGTTTAAGAATATTACATTAGAACGGTGGTTTACAAAAATTGAAAAACATTTAAACCTACCAATAATTTAACATTTAAAATTGTGCAACACGAAATTTATAACAAAATCATACAAAAACAAGAGTTACATAATAAAAAAAGGTTCCTAATAATTTTTGTAACATACGTAAAATTCTTACCAATTCCATTATACTATAAAAAACCGTTTTCAATATCATGAAGTTTAATGTATTTCTTAGATTGTTTTCTCCCAGTTTTCGATTTTTTCGTTCAGTCTTAATAAACAATCATGTTATTACCAATATTAACAGTTTTTAAAAGTTTATACAGGTGACGGATGTATGGACAGACAGTAAAACGCCAAATACTAATAATCTTTTATAGTTTACAAACATTTCATTTCGTATATCGTTGTGTTAGAGAAACGCACATTTGTAAAAGAGCTATAAAAATATCTTAATAATAATAAAACATCCATCAAGTAATGTGAACGAAACAATAGTTATCAAACAATGAAACAAAAATGGCTTTACAATACTGTATTCTCAGCTTGCTTGTAGATAAAAATATAATATGAGAGTTATACTATTGTAATCTAAAACATTTTTTTCAAATGATAAATCAATCACTTACGATAGAATTTTATAAGTAAATGTAATGAACATTATATGTACAAGTGAAGTAGAGGAATGATACTAAAAGGAAAATGTTAATAACGTAAGTAGCATCAATAGGATTTAAATATCGTAATGCAATTCCATTCGTTTACGATTTGTTTTTTCTTAAACGTTGTGGTGTTTCTCTACAGTTTGAAACATTCAATTTTATATTTTAATTGTTCAAATAACAATAACTAGTCACTGGTAGTGCTAGACAGATGTTTTAAATTTATTTTATTATTGCTTCATCACTTTAAGTACCTGATCATTCCAAAATAAAAAGAATAATATTGTTTTGTTATTATTTTGTTTCACCTGTAAGATAATTGAAAATAAAGTAATTTAATTGGAAATAATGTAATTAATGCTAAAAAACCACTTTTCAAAATGATTACACGAAATATCAGTTTGTAATAACTTTACACTTTCCTCATTTAAATTTAAATAAAAGTAATTTTAGACTTATAATGTTGCTTTTTGCATCAGGTAATGTTTTCTTATATCATAGTTGTATCAATTTCCATAGTTGATGTTTATTAGTTCCAAAATATACTTCTTACAACACTAAAAACATTTAAAATGCCTCTACAATAAGCTGTAAACACCCAACATCCGGTTTAGACTTACATCATCATGACTATTTTCTCTCTCTCTCTCTCTTAAAAAATGTTTGCTTCCATGCAATTAATAAAAATGTGATTCAGTAGTTTTAAAATATTTGTAATTTTTTGTAAAGATGTCTAAAAATTTGCACAGTTTCATACCCACTTGAAATATAAATTGCGCTTTGAAAATACGTTCATTATCATCAAATTTTGGAATCATTTTAATTTCAAGAAAAATAATATGTATAACAGTAGGTAAGAATGTAACGTAGTTTGCTTTAACTACATTCAATAACTTTCAATTAACAAAAACATAATTGATTAGTTTTGCAAAAGTTACATTTCGATCATTTTTTCAAACGCGACATTAAGTGTGTGTAGACCTTCCTTCACTATTCAATAAAGATTTACACTTACAAATTCATGCGCCGACAAAGCTTTAAAAGCACAAGTAAATCTTACTTCAGGACACTCTTCACCCTACACTGAATAGACAAGTTAACATTTATTCATAACAAGAAAAGGGAAACATCTAACCTCATTCATCTACTACAAATAATTACTTTCAATTGTATTTCAAGAATATCAAAATAATAAAAAATGGCAATAGAATCAACTAGTAGTGAATTTAAAAAGTGCATTATATGCCAAAACAGAATCGAATTCTCGGACAAAATCAACCTGTGGAATGAAAAATGTGTTGATTACTTACAAACAGTTATTTTCAAATATAAAAAAGCTGCTACTATGTCGGATATCTTAAGTAATATGAGCCACTACTGCAATGTTTGTGTAGAAAGCGTTTCTGATGTTGATCTTACTTTGAGTAAGATTCGGGAATTAAAAATTAAACTAAAAGACTTGACTAACAAATTAATGAATGACAATTCTGGCGTAAATTTTAATCCATCTGAATCTACACCATCATACAATAAAGGATGTTCAGGTTTAGGGGAATTATTTATTGATGAAACTGCCAACAAAATTGTAAATGGTATGAAAACTTTGGATTAAATTTTTATTTTTATTTAAATGTGTTTTATTTGTAATTGAAAATTATTTGTTCATTAATTATAATTTAATTATAATGATAGTAACAGTGAAACATTTTTATTGAAATATATGATTGACTTTGTAGAGTGTTTAATTCTTAATTTGTGTTTAAAAATTAATTTTTTTGGTTTGTGTTAACTTGCAGCGCGAGGCAACATAGAGTTAAAAACTTCAGGAATACTCGATGCACTTTTGTCCCAGGAACAACAAGGAAAAACGACAAAAGATAAAATAAAATACAACTGCCTTCATTCTAATTGTACAAGAACGTTCATGACTAAAAATGGCATGACACGACACATGAAAAATTTTCATTCTTTAAAATATTACTCTCAAATGTGTCCAATTTGCTCCAAAGGCTTTGACACTTCAAAAGACCTCGAAACTCATTCTATAATTCACCAAGGAGAAAATCCCTTCAATTGTGAGGATTGTTCCAAAGTATTTTCCAACTCTTGTCATCTCTCAAACCACGTCAAACAAATACACCAAAACTCGAAACGAGAATCCTGTTCCATCTGTTCGCAATCATTTCCGTCTCTGGAGTATTTAAGGGTTCATCAAAGAAACACCCATATGTTATATGGACCTTTAAAATGCAACATTTGTGAAGAAGAATTTCCAAAAAAATCTGAATTAATAAGACATAGAGCAACTCACTTTCCCAACAAAGTTCGAAAATGCTACTTTTGTAATAAATCATTCAAGAGTGCTAGTGCATTGTCTCCTCATATTATCCGTATACATTTAGGTGAAAAACCTTATAAATGCAAACTTTGCCACAAACATTTTTCACAAGCTCCACTACTTCAAAAACACGAGAAACTAGATCACTCAGGAATTAAAATGAGTTGTTTCAGACGCAGAACGACTATTAATAACCGGCACGAATTAATCAATCATAAAATAGTCGAACATGAAAATGCATTCCAACTTTATCCCATTGACTACAGCATAAAGACTAAGCTATTACCAACTACGCAAAATCAAAACTGATGGTACCCTAAAACCGCGACTATAGTGCTTCCCCATTTATAGTGCGAATTGACCTTTTCACTGATTCCAAAAAAATATTTCGTATATCACGACCCCAGCTAAAGTGCGAAGTAAAATATGCCTTATGATTTTTCTTCAATAGCAAGGAATAGTAAATGGGATGGGTTTTAGATTATAATCAAAGGCTTAGAAAAAGGCTTATTCCGATGGTCAATTTTAAGCGAAAGACAATGCCTAAAGAAAAAATTCCATCCGGAATCATTGTTAAAGTTAATGAGAAAGGATGGGTCAACTCTTCTATAATGCAAGAGTGGATAAGTGAAGTATGGAAAAAGCGCCCAGAGTCATTATTTGGAGGAGCTAAGAAAGAGGAAAACCTTCTCATTGACGACGCTTGCCGGGCCCTTCACAGACGATGTGAAGAAGTGTGTGTCAAAGGTGACAGAACTAGCAATAATCCCAGGGGGGTTATCAAAAATGGATTTTCTAAAGCTCGAATAGCATCATACGAGGATGATGAGCTAGGAATAGGCATAGAAAAATTGAATATATCTTCTGATGAATCAAGCAATGAAGATCAACGTTAGAAGGAAAACGAGGACCTTCTATTAATTTCTGACGATGAAATGGAATGTGATCTACTTGGGGATGAATTTGATGGTTTTCAATCGGATTGATTCGATTTTACTTAATTTTTTTGGAGTAATTTTGTAAGATATAAAATGATTTTCTGTTAAAAATGTGATTGGCTAAAATAAAAAAATTTTTGAATACAAAAAAAACCTCGTATAAAACGGCCCCACCTTTAGTGCGAATGACCTGAATTGCTCGAAAAAACCACGTATAAGAGTCGCACTATAGTCGCGGTTTTAGGGTAATTGATATGAGCATTGTTAAATACAAGTTGTTGATATTAACTCTTAAGTAAATGATAAATATCTGAAGTCTATAAAATGTAGAAACAAATAAATGATTAAAAACGTCTTGTTTTTATGAATCATTATTTTTTGCAAAATAAAAAGTGTGAATATAACTATATGCATTAATAGTTAGTATTATTTGTATTTTATCTGAATTTATTCATTGTAAATTAAAATATTTATTAGAAATATTCCAGAAACCATTCCCAAGAAAATAGAAAAAACAGAAGATTGTTGTGAGTAAACATTTTAAACATGTTCATTTTTCCAAGGATTATCAAATAATGATAAAAGATATTTTGTGAACTTCGAAGATTTCTCTTTTCCCTTCGTATAAGACTTTTACAAAAAGTATAAGAGAAAATCATTTTTAGTTTATAGAGAGAAATATACAAAGAAAAACATTTATTCTCGCAAATTGAAGTTCCGTAACAACTTAACTTAATTACCTACAGTTTTATACGCATGAATAATTTTAAGTAGTATTACGAAATATTTATTCTATTATACGACAAGCTAGTTAATTTAATGTTATCCTTTGTGATGCTATTCAACAATTGGACTTTTTTGGAACTAAATACTGTTACCTCGTATTTAAAAATTAACGAATAGTTTATTGGACAGAATAAATCCAAATACTATCTACTTACTGTTTGATGTTCTCCTCTGTATATACTGAAATAAATTGAAAATTCAAGGTAATATATCTCAATTGAAAAATTTCCTAATAAAATGGATGACTTACATCTGGAAACATTTGTTTGAATATTTCACAATTTGGTAAAAAATCTTTTGTTTCTTTTGAATTGCAGGTAGAAGAATCTTTTGCCAAAACAATTCTGCCATATTGAGCTTGTAATGCTTCAATATGTTTTTTTATTTTTATAACATTTAAAAAACAAAAAAAATTGTTTAACCGTCCTAATAATTGAAGTACTATTAATAAATGTCATACCTCTTTGCTTTGTTAACCACCGTTGTGTTTTGGATGATATTTCCTTGATTTGTGTTTGTGTCATTTGTCACATTGATAGGAGCTTCATCATCAGAGAATATTCTTATGCTCTCCATTAGAACATTGTTCCAATTCAGGAGATAATCATATTCTTGGAATACTACTACTACACATGCATCTCCTTCAAGCGTCACTCCCTTCAGTTTACAAGGCAGCCAAGGACGAAAAAGGAATCTCTACCCAGCCTAAAACGTGAGGTGGCTAAATAAATACATAATATTTAATGAAATATTAAACTTCTAATTAAACGTGCAGTTTCTAAGCATATCGTCTAGTTTAGACAGCAACTCCTTGTCAGCTGTTACATCATTGAAAACATACAATGTATATTAAAAAAATTGGACTTTATTGTAAGATTTTCAAATTTGCTCTTGAATTAAGTTACCATTTCCTTTATACACCTCCGCTTTATGTCGAATACAACGTAATTCACTATAAAACTCTTCAAGAGTTTTAATGCCTTTGTCGGCTACAAGTGCCCCTAGTTCCAAATAGTCCATCCGTGTTCCCACTTTTCTGTCATACCCATCATTTGGACCAACACAAATGTCCTCTAACTTGCCCTATGTTACAATTTGTTAAATCAAAATCATTACGAACACTTTTAAAAATATATTTGCATCTTACAGTTTTTAGATATTTGATCCTTAATGTATGCCACATGTGTCTAGCAAGAGCTTTTGTATCATCAAGTGACCAATCCGCTGCTGTAATAATTGACCCATACAATACAATGAAAACTAATTTATATTTGTATAATATAGATAACCTTTTTGGTTACATTATGGATGTTGGGGCCATTTCAAAAATTTAAAAATTTCAAACAAATTCAAAAACTCAAAAAATTCAAAAAAATCAAGTTTCTAAAATATCAAGAAATTTAAAAAAAAAAATTTAAAAAAAAGTACAAATAAAATCAAAATAATTTCAAAATAATCAATTAATTTCAAATAACCATATAATTTCAAACAATTTCAAATAATCAAAAATTTAAAAAACATCAAAAAAAATTTAAATAATTCTAACATAGCTTTCGCTACTTTTTTACATTCATGTTTAATTGGTTTTTTGTTTTTAACTCGACCTCCATGTTCATCCAGTTCGAGTCTTGAATATATTATTCATAGTATTCGAAACAACTTATCAATCGGACATTACAAAAGTAATCTTTAGTAACAAAAGTTAATTGGATTATAAATGGTGGCTTGTAGTTAAATTTTGAAGTAAAAAAATTCATTTTTGAAAATATTTTGAAATGGGAACAGGGCTCTTTGGAAAAATTCGGTTCGGAAAAATGATGACAATTAAATCGTTAAGCAAATAGATACGGAATTTTTTGTTTAATTTAATGTCGAGTGTTTAGTATCCATCCAACTTCTTGATACACCAGTGTAAATTAATTAACGCAGTACTAATGCTAACAGTAACACATAACCAATAATAATGCTCACTTTTTACCCCTACTTTACTGATAATCATTCTACTTTTCCTTCACGTTTATACACAATAAACTTGCTATATATCATAAGCAACATAAGGAAATCTATAACAATTCCCTATCCCTACAGACATTGCGATACAGGATAGTAAGAATTCAATTGGATTCTCCCATTGTTGTCGTTCTTGTGGCTTTTCGGCGGATTCTGGTGCTGGACAATATATTTGTCGTGGAAAATTTTCTCTGCCATTAGCGAGCTAGAATTTTTTAAAACAAATTTCATAAATTACATTACAAATTAAAGTACAATTTAAATATTTACCCCTGCTACTGATTCAAGTTGTTC
>JAQGAA010001355.1:0-16009 GCA_034696425.1 Isotoma viridis | reverse complement strand
ACAGCTATTTATAATTTTTAATTTATGTAAAAATATAAAAGTGACTGCAGAAGTCTCCAAGTTAATCAAAAGAAATAAAAATCCAATTAAACAGGTTAAATGTACAAGTTTTGCCATTCATCATTATGACGATATTCCAATAAGATAAAAATAGATTATAATCAGTAGATTTTAGTTATCAAAATACCTTCAAAGAACATCCGAACATTTATCATGATCATACAAGAGGTTTTAAATTCCGTTTCCATTTATTAACTTCCGAATAAAAATCTTCCATCTCTGAATTTCTCTATTGATAAAGAATTATATAAACTCAGCTAGAGAGCAAAATCATTTCTAGTAACCCCTAATAATAATTGTCTCTACACACGTCTAAAGTTCTGAACAGCTTCATTCTCACGGTTCATTTAGCAATTATTACATCAAAATGTTGAATCGACCATTATGGCAGCTAAGAAAGTTTATAACTGTAGTACCACAGTACCTAATTGGGTTACTCAAAGAGTTAATTCGATTCATCATCTTTAATGGATAATATTGGTCCCCAGTTCCTATACATTGGCCTTTTACCTCTTAAACTTTGTCTTTTCTAGTAACAAGATGGAACATAGACTCAAACAGTAATCTTGATAGAATCAATGTCCCTCCATCATAGAGCATCTAATTTAGTATAGTTAAAGTCAATGACTTGATGTCCTAGCTGGATAACCTTAAAAAGTTTCAAAAAATGATAAAGAAAGCCTGGTAGTGCGGTACTGTAATAAAGTCTTTCATATCATATTTCTAATTCTACTGATAAAAATCTTCGTATTTTTTTATTACATTGAGAGCTTGGAAGGTGGACAGCTCTTATTTCTGTGGAGCCTTTTCCATTCCGGAGAAAAAAATAACATGTAAAACCGAGTTTGACAAAAAACCAGTTCTGTATATAGAAGTAGCAAGTACTAGTTAAAGTACCTTAGTACGTAGGAAATAAATTGAAGTGGATAAGAGTGGTTCATAAAATTTGTACTAAATCAGGTTCCATGATGGAGTGTCAAATTTTAAAAATTGCTTTAATTCTATAAACATTTTCTATTTTTAAGGGTTAGAATTACATATAAAAAGGCTGCTCGTTCTTTCCGAATCGTACTATTCCCGTCAAAGCGTACTTTTGCTAATAGATCATGTGGCTTTTTGTCCCTACCTAACAACTTGAGTTAGTTGAGGCAAGATGTAATGTAATACTTTAATGTGATGTGGCTGAATAAAAGTTAGAAGTGGACGGAAAAAGTGGAAAAAGTAGTGAGTTTCAAGTCAAGTCACTGTAGTGTGTACCACTCTAACTCGAAATACTCACTGTACTTTCTCTGCCTTTCTTTCTCTCTGGTGATGTGGTATTATTATTATGGAGATGGATATGGATATATGCTACATGCTACATACTAACTATGAATTCGACTACATTTTACTATTTTATAGTACAAGAGAAGGACGGCGTCCAAGAAATGAGACTTTGACTTTTGGATAGAGAAATAGAAAGAAAGAAAGCCATGCCACTTCTAGCATTAGATCACCCATAGTACTGAATAGCCAACTACTATGGTGCAAGAACCAGCTATGCCTTACCATGTACCATCACCTTGCTTGTGAAAGTGGTAAGCAAGTAGGAAGAAGAATAAGAAGAAGAAACTAAAAATGAAGAAACTCAACTAAAATTTATGCTTCTAACTTAGAATCGTTAAGAACTTTTCGTCTAAATCTCATTTCTGGGGCGAAGAGTGTTAAGTGATCTTTGGGAATGTTTTATTTCATAGCCGCCACATTTTTCTTGGCGTCTTCTCTTCCTCCGCAATCGCAATCTTAACTTAACAGTGAACTAAAACCTAGTTGTATGTAAGTAAGTAGTAGCAGTAATACGAAGTCAAGTCAAGTCAGTGCGGGTTGGATAAGCAATACTACTTACTACTACTACCAACATTACTACTACTACTACAGTTCTATCAACTATGTAATACGAAATGTATATGTAATGTCATGTACCTATATTTCTTTCTCTCGTATCTCATGCTGGGAACTAAAGAAGCTTCCTTTCTCCATGTCCTCAGAGTCCCTTAGCTTCGTTACTTCAATACCCTTGTGTAGATACAAGAAATTCTAAGTACTGAGAGAGTTGAGTACTACAGCTATTCTTTATACCTTGTACAGAGATAACTATATCTAGGATGAGTATGGACAGATTTCAGTTAAAGAAACGAAGCTAAACTAGACTAACATTGAACATTTCTACTTCGTTTAAAACAGTCAGAGAGTGTAGACTGAGTCTCATCTCATCTCATGCTCATCTGAGTTGGTAGCTTGGTACACAAGTTAGTTACCAGCCAACAAAACTGCACCAACTAAATTTCCTGCTCAAGTCTTATCTATCTAGAGAAGAGATGACTTTGCTTATAATATTATTCGTATGTTTTGCCCCAAAGTTTTGCTTAGTTAGAAGAACTAGAATGAGACTACTAAAGCTTTTAGAAATGTTAGAAGGTTTTGGTTTATAGTGATGATGATGATGGTATGGGTATGATGGTACTGTGTGGTGGTACTTTTACTAGTGGTCCAAAGAGACTCGACATTTTGTGGAGAGTTGATGAGTTCAATTCCGATTCTTTCGCTTTGTAGACAGATAGACTCAATTCCCGTCTCTCTGTTGCGTTCATCCGTTTCATTGGCATTGAGTGAGATAGGTTGTATCGTACCATGTAAGTACGGAATGAAATCAGGGATCTCTTTTTGCTTGACGAGAGGGATTTTAGAGCTTTGAGACTCCAAAATGACTTAATGATTTACCCCCTTCGAACGACTTTCTCTCTGTACGGGACTCTAATACTCGTTTGTACTTATTTATATAAGTTAACATTAGTTTGTTAGATGCTTCGCTTGATTGTCTCACTCAGTCGAGATTGCTTAAGTAAAGAAGTAAATCCTCAATTTACAAACAATAGCTGAAGATGGTGGATCAACTCAGAGGGAATATTATTCGCACTGACTTTGAGTCCTAATTGGGAATATGTGTATTTATTTGTATGGCTTAATTGAAAAGTTTATCAATGTATATACTTATAAGGCTTCCTTTACAATATAATGGGTTTGGTTTTACCGATCATTATTACTTTCAATTTTCATTCGAAATCTTTGTTAGGAATTATACCAAACAGGTTTGAAGGAATAACTCATTAAGCGTCTACTAATTAATCAACCCCATGTGTTCTGACTTCAATCATGCAAGGGAAGTATGAATGAAGCTAACAAAGACTCATCCATATCACGTATCACCCCTCGTCATGAATTTTTAATTAACATTCTGCACAAACCCATACATATACTCTAATATGAATGGTAATTGTTTTTGAAATTCAACTTATAATAACTGCACAATACAAAATCAAAATCGTAAATGGATTAAATGAGTGCCCGTCTCCGAATAATATTATACCGTGTCATATCATATCAAGCTAAAATGTACATACGAGATGAAAGGAAGTGGAATAAGTTTAGATTTTAACATGGCATGATGAGATGAGAAGGAACATAGCAGTAGGCTCGGATCACTTCGCATCACAAGAAAAGAACTTAAGTAAAAAGGGGAAAGTTATCCTTGGACGGATTCCAGATATTTTTGTCTTTTATTTCTTCTGCCGACAATTCTCGGATTCTTCTTTATTGAGCAGATTCCAAAAGTAGATATTTCAACTGCCATTTCATTATATTTCCTCGTAATGTCAGTAGTACTTACTACTAGTAGTGAGTACGTATTGAAGATGAGTACCATATATTATGCATTGTTGTACACACCACCTCGATAATATTCTTATCCGGTAGCACATTTCTTATTGTTAGTGGCAAAAGAGAGAAGGATATTAAGAAGGAAACTTTTTCCATGGATGGAATAACGCTTTTTAATATACAGGGAAATATTACATTCATAATACCTATAATATGTCTACATCCTATAGGGTGGCACAACGCTTCACTTAAATAAGGCATTGTACTTACTATCATCCTATCTTACTCAAATGTCTAGAAGAGCATCAATTTTGGCATGATACATTATCATAAGATGATGAACTTCCTCCCCTTTTCTTATGGAAATTTCCTTGCTGCTATATTTAAATCATTTTCCTGCTGAGGGCAAGCAAAGTCGAAGTGATAGTGTATAGTAGCACAATCATCTTCAATTTAATTTTTTCTGCTGACTAATATATGTTACAGCTCTTTTGAACACACTCGTTTAATAAGGATTTACTTTCACCTAATTAAATCCCATCGACTAATTGATATTTTACAAAAAGCCAATTTCCTTTATTAGTCCTGACGCAAAGCTCTTGTCTTATTCATTAGTTAAATTTAGTGTGGTAATAATAAATTAGGAGAACACTAAAGAATCAGATGGTAGTAAAGGATTGTTCATTGACTTACAATTAGTAACATTCTTAGAATGAAATAGTAGATAATTAAAATAACCTTGCATTTGACAAATGTTATTATAGGATTGGAAAGGTAATTAGTTTCATTTCCAGCTTGGTAAGGAAACTCAAAGGGGTTTCTTCACCAATAAATGATACTCATTTCACGGAATCTTAATTTAGAAAGAAACCCGCAAATGAATTAGTTTCAGTTAGCCAATTATTATAACAAAGGAATAAACTTATTAAATACGGCCTTTATATTCAGGTTTTAATTTCAGATTGATTTCCACAATTCAAAGACCAGACGGTTGGGTTGACACAAGCTCACTAATTAATTATCTAAAGTCTAAAATTTAAGCAGAGAATGGAGAAAAGCCTCAAACCCAAACCACACGATTAAATACTACCAGAGAAGAAAACACTAGAGAGGAGAAAATAATGCGTGAAAAAGTTGAATACATATAAACTCAGAAGAATACCTACTTCAAGAGTCTTTTATTACCAAAAAGTAGTTAAAAGTACCTTTCAATGCAGAATGTGTCGTAAAACTCCTTATTTGATTTCCAATTTTCTCGGAATTTACTAGTTTTTAATGGCATGATAGTCCATAAAAGCATTGTCAATGGCTGTTTATTATTCCTAGGGCTAGGAATTTACTGATCCAACCGACTTTGAACAAATTCTCTGGATTTTATTTACAATGCCCAATTTTATACTCAGTGCACCCTTGTACATAAAATCATTATTACTTTACGCTACTACTACTATGTACTTCAAGGAGTATAATATAATAGCCGGTGCTGACTTGACTTTGCAAATCTTACTTTTTCCATATATAAATCTTTTTGGTGACTTCGGAACTCAAGCAAATATTATTTTTATATGATGTAAACTTTCATTTTATTAGCTAGTTCTTACTTTCTAGTTTCTTGACTTGTGATACCAGATGATTGAATCAAGTTCAACAGTTTGACATTTTGGAATCAACAAACTTACCAGATACATCGTATTTCTACTACTTTATACCATACAAATATTCCATATTATTGCCCTTTACTTTTGAATCCTTACAATGCAAAATAAAAAGTTGCTACTACAAGTCTAGACTACTTCGGACACACTCAATATAAGAAATATAAAACTATCCCATGGAGATCACTGCCCTTTAGAGCAATATCGCTTAAAAGTTTCTTGCAAACTTGAGTCTTTCTCTAAAATATACACAAGGTAAATGGCGAATTTCCTGGTGAAATAGTCAACTACTTAGAAGAAAGTCAGTCGGCCTATTTTCACTTTTATTAAAATTAATGGCATGGGATATAAGTGGACGTTTGCACACCAACCGACTAGACATAATAAATTCTTAGCTTTGAATCGAAAGATTTTCCCAATTGGCCAGTTGGCTTCGACTAACCACAACCGATAGCAAAGTTTATTTTTGTTTCAAGGTAAGAGTTTATGAATTCAGAAAAATCTTTTTCAGCAAATTTCCTCAACTTTAAAATGCTTCATAAGCTAAGAAAAATTAATTGCTCTTATTACGTCATAATACAAAGCCAAATTTGACTGAGTTCACCTCCAATGATAATCTTATAAACGAGGAAATCTTAGATATGGCATTTTGTTCCTTAGGTAACTCTGGCAGACAAGCTGGGCTCAAGTGATATGTGCATCCTCTTATATTCTTCTGTACGTGTTTTGTATTTTGAGCTAGATGTAGTAATATAAATGAGCACATTTGCATGCACCAAGGCTCCTGTCCGCTTTGCAGGCAGATAAAAGTACAAAAATTTATAGGAGGTGAAAACTCACATTGGAATGCGGTGAAGGATCACAAAAAGCTTAGGGAAAACGACAAAGAGGGGATTATTCGTCTAACATGTACAATTAATGTACAATTTGTGTCTTCCAACAAAAAGGAGACAGACATGTTACAAAAACTTTCCTTGTGTATTAATATACACAATCATTATATATTTATTATCCTTATTACCTTATCATATTCATTTTTACATAAATATACCTAGTTTTATACAGACTTTTGCTAAGAGTACATTCTAAACTTTATCTTTACACCATTTTAACTTATGAATGAACGTAAATAGGAGAAACTAAACTTGAAAACTAACTTTTGTATAGAACATACTCCAAAAGTTTTTAAGTAAAATCGGAGGAGAGAATTCTAAACATATTAAAACTTTTCAAAATGACAACAGATCACAAGTTGAAGTTTGTCATATGGCTTTATGTTATATAAGTTGCCCCGTTTTTCATTATTTCTTGACTACTAGTATGTTCATGTTTTTATTTTGATAAGCTTTATGAATACACACACAAGAATTCCTTGAGAGATGAATATTTCTGAAAGAATATTTAAATCGCATCATATAAGCATCATGGAACAACAAAGAGATTGATGGTAATATAAAAAGCCTATTTGACTAAAGACTCTGTCAGCTTTTTATACCATTGGTGAGTAAAGGAGCTTCGTCCTGTTTAATCTTAAGTGTCTTTTAGTATCAAGACTTTTTACCTAAGCTTTTTCCATTTATTTTCTGAAACTCTGCAATACTCACGAAAGAAATAATATTCATGGTGATCATCATGACTTACTTCATATTGTAGTCAGTAGTCAGTAAGGCAGAAAAGCATTGTGTTTTATCTGCTATTTAGAAACAAATAGTTGAGATACAAGTGAGAAATAAGGCATGTAAAATAGCTGTGACAGGGTGCAGACTTGAGTGACATTGCTGGCTTATATTGTACCCAAGGCCCAGTGGGACACCTCTCTGCGGACGTCTTTTCGATTTTGTTTTTTTACATAGTAACACTCGCATTCATATACCATGTGTGAAGTAAAGTGAAAGTAAAAAACACATTTGTTTCTGTATACTTATATACACAAGATGCCTTTCAGTATCTTTTTTAACTATGAACAGAATAGAAGGCAAAATATTACTATGTATCTATATTACATCTATTTTAAAAATATGAGAAGAGGACTGAGAATAACAACATTTTAGTTAGTGAACTTAAGCCTGTCTATTTTTGTAATATCTGAAGAAGCTTATTTGCTGTGTATTATTACATTTTATAAGAAGCTTGAATTCTAAAAGAAGAGTGTGGTATTGTTAACAATACTGATAGAATTATTAAAACCAGTCATGATGATCAGGGTATTGAGTAGCTCATTACATTAGCTTATGGATGGCTTTATACTTTGAGTTATAAGCCGGCATATAATAATAATTGGTGTTTTGAAAACCATCGAATCAATACTCGCACCGTTGGCTTTTCCAATCTTAAAATGAACTTATTTTGTTGTATAGTTTCGTTTCTATTTTGCGCATTAGATTTGGAAAGTTCAAAATACAATGTAATACAATACACTATATTGACACATCGATCGATTTAAAACTATTTTTAGAAAGTTTTCGATCCACTTCCACCTCCCATGGGATTCTTGACCAAGGTTTACAATATGTATACAAATTTAGTAAAAAAGGAAAACATCCCTCGAACGAGATTCATCTTGTAGTTAGCAATTAATTTACAATTTATGAAAAAGACGTTTATCGCTGGATCAGTAGATCATTCAAGAAAATATTACTCTGCTAACAATCATCAACCATTTCTGTCAATGATCTTGACTCACATCAGCATCCCTACTCTTTTGTTTAGTATCCTTTAGGTTTGACTAGGTTGAATTCAGCTTAATGTACTGGAGCTAATATTTTTGGGAAAACTTGCACATGTTTCCCAATTTCAATTTACTCAAGCGTGACTGATTTACGTTCTTAAAAAACCTTTCATACACAATTCCCACCTAGCTACAATATATATATGTTGTATATATTTGATCTGCATGTGGAAAAACAAGTTTGTTCCTGGATATTTCAGGCTCACGGCTCAACATAACTTTGTTGAAACAGTAGTACCAAGATGGATTATAGTTTGAGAAGTTCCAAGTACCTATTCCAATGGGATGCTTTCAGCCTTGTATTTTATACAGACTTTTCCAAGCTTACATCAATCTTCTAAGAAACTTTTCACTTTTTTTTTCAAAATTTAATAAACTCAAAACAATTTTAACAAGTGGAAACTCTCGTTAGAGAAATATCTCTTGTACAATAAAACTTCTTAGATTGTATGAATTCATTCTTTGGAAACTAGCAATTTATCCAGTGTTTCACGTAAGCCTTAGTTTTGGGGTCGACCAGGGTCATGTGTTGTAATAAAGTCGACACTTAGAATGAAAATCACCACTTAAGCCATTATTACCCTGCCAATGATGAGAGAGGAGATTGGGATTGATATTACTAGGAAATGTATAAGACAACGCGAGATTTACGTTTAGGATCCATTAGATTGAAAACTTAAAAGCTCTCTGTATGCTACTCAAGTCTACTTTTATCCATATATCTCACTACATACTACCATCGACTATTACTAAGTTCCTAAGTAGTAGTAACTTTAGGCGTAGAATGTCATGAAATGTTTGATATGCATATAAAGAAATATAAAGGCAAGGAACTCAAGAAAGGGTGAAATCTAATACCTTTTACCTTAAGTTAGAACAATTTTAGTAGAAAATACATATAAGATATAAAAAGCTCTTAGGTAGTATATATTAGTTACAAGAGAGGACTATTTAAGTAAGTGCGTTAATGAATGTGAAATAAATACAATTAATCCCAAGACCATAAAGATACCCGGGAGTATGGAAAGGTATGGGTAGTTGGGTAAAACAACATTAGCTCGTTAGTACCTTAGCCACGAGTGTTGTGTGGAACTTTCTTTTTGAGTAATAAAACCCGAGTGAGATACACCATACGGGCAATTGTATTCTTTAGCAGTTTCATAATTACCGTAAATCTTACCCTTTGTCAACTTCTTAAAAATAATCCATCTAATGAAATGTTTAAAGTAAGAAAGAAAAGAAAATCTGACTAGAGCGTTTATTTGGATTAATTGCTAAAGCTTTCAACTCTGGATATGGCTCTTTTAGCGTAAATCATAATTAAAAGTGTATGCAACTGAAATTTATTACTTCAAGTAGACTTTTTGCCCCTGCACCTCATTTATTGTATTGTCTTGTGCTTTTCCTTTTGGGCATTTAGGTAAGTTTTAATGCGGAAAAAAATTGTAGCTTATCCTGAACTTTCTTCCAGGGTTTGTAAATATGAGAAATATTATATTAACCCACTCAAATTTTAGGTTTTGAATTACGATTCTTGTGTCAATATTCTATTTAAACCAAACCCTAAAATGTATTAAATTTTTATTACAAATAGTGATAATATAAAATGTCATTCAACAGCAAGACATAATCACAAAAAAACATATTACATTACATCAGCTCCCTAATAGTTTATCAAACTATTTAATAGGTAAGCTCAGCTCCTTGAGCCAGAATGTACGAAAAAAAGAGCAAGGTTGAAATTTAAGATAGTTTGTCCTCACTGAACAAAGTGAAGGAAGACTCAAAAGGAAATTAAATGGCTTAAGGGTATTCCTGGTAAATATCGTCTAGCGTTTTAGCTCAAAATCGAATAATATCTTACAGGGATATGACATGCCTATTACCTATATCTAAATATTAGGTTACATAACTCAACCTCCTTCATGTTGCAGCTACCAGTACACAGTTAATCTAGATACTACTACTACTACCTTTTTATATCCTATGTAAACTAGACTTTTATCCTTCCAAACCCTATATAATGTTTGTATCATCACGATACAAAATGTCTTTGTGGCAAAAAGAAGATGATTGCTTACCTTGCTTGAGGAGAATTCCGGAAACGATGAGGAGAAAATAGAATAGAAAATTGTGAGCAAAACTTTCAGGAGCCATATCATGAGCTCATTTTTTTAGTTCTCTCAGACCAATCAACTCGACCGCCCTCCTTACGCGTCTTACTAGTCGTATGTCGTGTAGCAAAAATTTAACCAAAAAAGGTTAGAAACCCTTTTTTGATACTTTCACTACTACTAATGACAGTATGACATAACTATTTTATAGTATTTCTTCACGTATCTTGTTACAAAGTTTGGTAGAAGGAATTTATGTTAATTTTTAAAGAGTTGAAGTTCTACTACTGAACTGATCCATGATGATG
The DNA here is from genome assembly GCA_034696425.1 of Isotoma viridis. Classification (NCBI taxonomy): domain Eukaryota; kingdom Metazoa; phylum Arthropoda; class Collembola; order Entomobryomorpha; family Isotomidae; genus Isotoma; species Isotoma viridis. The sequence goes on along the minus strand of JAQGAA010001355.1, from coordinate 5,448 downwards.
TAAAATTTTATTAAGTTTTAGATGCATACATTAAAAATTACCATTAATTTTATTTTTAAACTGAACCAAAGAGTCTTTTTAATTCATTTGTACCTAAAATATTATATTATTTGGTTTAAATCTACTCTAAATAACTTTCTTTAGGGTAAAAGGGAAAAGGTCTCTAATGGGTTGGTTGGTGGTACTAATGATTTAGAAGAGAAGTTTAAAATGTCACTAAAATTGAATAAACTAAGTATCTTTATGTAAACTGTAAGATTGAACAGTTATTTTAATTAATTTAATTAGTCATTCATAGTAGTACATCCATCCATAACATTTTGTTAATTTGTATGGCCTCTAGCCTGTGGCTATAGTGAAAAGAATAAATGTTTGATGATAAAGATGAAATTTGTATTCATCCGTGTCATTCTTCGTCTTCAACAAGAGTCTTGACAGACAAAGGAGTAAAAGAAGATTTTGATGATGAATAAGTTGAATATGATGATGCAATAAATTTTGTTGGCAATAGTGGTAAAACAGTTGGAGTTGTTCCTTCTTCTTCTTCAATCTTTTCAAAGTGAGGATTATACGAATTAAAATTATTTTTAAGACATAGTCGACCAAGTCCTAAACTGGAAGAAGAAACACCCACTACTCCCAAAGTATTATCTGTGTAACGGTTATGTCTAACCATGGTCATCGTTTGGTCAGAATCGTCGAATTGAAATCCATTAAAATGCTGTTGACAATTACGATTAAGAAAGTTGTTGATATAGTTTCTTTGATACTCCTTTTGGAATTCGTCAGAGTTGTAGTTCTGGTTTTGGTTAAGTCCAAGTGTATCGGCACCCGTAGTTGAAATAGAATCGACCAAAAACACAAAAAGTAGCAGTAGTACCAGTTGTACTAATAATAAGGACTTTGCCAAAAATCCAGAGTTGATCTTATACTCGACGAACCACCAGGATAAAAGGCTGCATTGCATATTGCATGCAAGCTTATAACCACTCCTCGAACAATTTCAGAAGAAGTAAGCTTCGACAAAGTTGTTCCCTTTTGTTTTTACTAAAGTACAATACAGTGAGGCATCACCACTTTAAAATTTTATTATTTCAAACTCAAGTAAACTTGCTTCATTTTAGTGTTTTTTTTTGTACTTATTCAACCAACCGATGTTTCTACTCACTTTTAGTCACTCAAATATGATCTCATTATTATTATGCATTTGGTGGTATAGGAGGACTATCGTAGCATAATGATAGAAAGAATAGTAATAATAATAGTAGGACCAACCTACATACCACTTGGGACCACTCTGTCCAAAAGTGACGTTGTCTGCAGTAGTACCCTTCGTCCTTATAGTCAAGCTAGAGAATGATCGTATATTATTATAGATAGGTACTTGACATAATTAAGGTTATTGGACTAACTCATCACAAAATGTACCTAGTGGTACTCTAATACTTATGAAAAGTAATTTAATTAAACTTTCACTTTCATATTTATCATCATCATAATACCGTGTAGCTCTGTATCTCAACTTTTTGTATGGTAGAAATAAGTACCTGATGACGTATGTAGGATGAAGATGATAGTAGTAATAGTAGCGATGTACTTCTCATTGAGAACTTTTATTATTTCATTTCTTAAGATACTTTCACCACTTTTGCCATCCTTCCAAAAGAGGATAGGATACAAATCACGTAGGTTCCCAAAAGGTATTATCGTCTGGTAGGTAGGTAGTAGGTGTAGTCTAGTGGCAAATTTATTTATTTCTGTTCCCTGAAAAATTAAAGGTTTTTCTTCCCCTATAGCAGCAGCTTACTGTATTTAAGACTTAGACTTTTAATGAAGACTTACAAGGAATTGCCAAAAATAGTAACTTAATTTGTAATTCTTTGAAAACTTTTTTCACTCCAGAATGTTTGAGTTTGAACAATAATAACTATTAACAATTGGAAACCCGATAAGTAATTGGCACTTGGTAGTATGTGTGTAATAGTAGTAGTGTGTAGTAAATTACTTGAATGAAATAGTTAGTTAGTAGAGTAAGATTCCTGGGAAAAGGAATCCTTACTACTACCACTACTACTAAAACAAAAGGTAGTAAAACTCACTCCCGAATTGTACTATTTGAACCCAGAGATGATGAGATTTATTCGATTAATCAAAGAAAAACGCTGATTGCCACTACTGGTGTGTTTCTTCCGCGCTGAGTTTTTTATTTTGCTCAACAAATGAGCATATTCTTGTTCTAAAGTAGACTTTCTCTTTTGCCAGGTGAGTTGCATGCATGTTGCAGGGTACCAGTGTAATACCAGACAGAAGGGTGGTAGTTGGTAGTACACTCGTAGTAATAGCAGAAGTATCCTGGCTGGCTGACTCTCTGGTGTGGTATTTTATTATTATGATTCTTGTGTACTACTAACTTAAGTAAAACTGTGACACAGAAGCAAGAGTGTGTATGAGAGAGAGAAAGTGAAGTGAAATCCGGTGGTGGTGGAATTGTATCCTATATGGATGGTAGTAGTTTCTCGGTCTGTCGGAGTGCTTCGTAGTCCGTTTGGGTCTGTTCACCGTCTGGGAAATGTTTGGCGAATGTCCTACTGGACTTGTATTCTATTACTATAACATGATCACTACTTCTGTGCTATACCTTTCACAAGAGAAATTTTATGAAGCAGTACAGCCCATGGGTAACTTATAATGTACATACAAAAATAAAATCTGCCTCTATCCTTACTATTCCCAAATAGGATATAGCAAGATCGACTGCTGATGTTGAAATGTACCACCACTGCTACTGCTGCGGGTTCAGCCCCTTTGGATTCCGAACGTGTATTGTACACGTTAGAGAGTAAAAGTGTACGAAAGTATGAAAAGTACGAACGTCTCCATGATGCTTTCCCCACCACAAATGTAAAGCCAATGTTGGGCAGTCTCACATGCTCGGCGCACCAATACTCCTGCACGTACCAAGTGGAGGATCTTTATCGACCCGAAAGATCCTATTTTCAGTATGAAATACCCAACTTACAAATCCTATACCGCCAAATTCGCAATTATCTTCCCCACTTTCTCCTACTTTCTCCCTTACTCGAGTTACTCTCTCATAGCCAAACTTGTGTGTATTTTCTTTCTCTTGCTCTCTTTTAATACTTTCTACTCTACTTGTACCCCTACCACCGCCTAGTCAGGCACTCAATATCTTTAACCGAGTTTCTTTAGCGTGTACAGACCTTATACGTGTGTATAAGCTGTGATGATAAGTATTAAATGAGTAGGTTAAGCATGGTCCATATACATCTTCTGTTCTGCTATTCTTTCTTTAACGTAAGTAATGTTACAATACATCCAGTAGTAGCGATATGCATTATTGTATCTGTTGTACATAATATCTTTGTGTATCTCTATATCTTCCTTCAAGTCGGAGACTACATACTACTACAAACTAACTAAACTGTGTAACCATCACTAGTGTGCCTGTATATATACCATATCATGCCATGTATATAGTTCCCTATCCACCAGCATACCACCACCACCATAGCTATTATTATCTCTTCTCTGGACTTGGTTTAATACATAGGGAAATAAGTGGTACTAGACCCTAGCTACCACTTCCCATTATTATCACTGCATCCCAAAACTACTTTCCCTTCTCGCAAGATTACCACCAGCACTACCGACTCACTATACTATCTCCCTACCACTATACCATACTATACTATCTATCTATATACATACATATATTATAGGCATGTCCTTAGTGTAGATATGTACACATTTCAGTGGAGAATTGAACTTTGTCCTGTTTTCTTAACACTCTTTTGCCACATTTAATCAAAGGTCCTTATTGAATGGGTCTAAACGACACCTTTTACATCTTGTATACGATGCTAATACCACAACCATATCGTACATAGTATCTAAAAGTCTGCCTACCTTTCATCTTACTCAATGTCCCTTATTTCCTTAACTTGTCACTTCTCTCCGGATTATTGTTACCTTCTTACATAGCTTTAACTTAACATCAATTTGCTCCTTCATTTTAATCAACATTGACTTAATTGGCTAGGTGAGTTGGACCCTCTTAGTTCTGAGTGAGATCTTTATTCCCGTACGTATTTCTCTTGAGGTAAAAGAATCCTATGTGTAATCTTTTCGGCTATGGTATTGAATATAGCAAACATTCCATTTTCCATATCAGGCTCATATTCTCAGAAAGCCTTTTACCTATACAAACAAACAAAAGTGGAGTTCTCAGGAAAGAAATGACAAGCCATAAGGCTCGGCTGATGGAAAAGGTTGGTAAGGTGAAAGTGATAGAGAAAGGTTAAATTAAAGGTGGCTGGCGGATTGACTGACTGATATATGGCGATTAAGAGTAAACAAGTAAAAAGAGGAAATTGTTCAACATCCACTTGGCAGCCAAGTGGTTTTGTTTACTCGACTACATGCTACTGTAGTAGCAGTAGTAAGGCTAAATGAGTTCAAATACAATTTGTATGAAATGGCAATATCAATGTAATACTATTAGCAGTGGAATTCTACATGAGTTTAAAGAATGAGTGTATACTTGCAAGCTAGCAAGTAGCAAATTCTATTTGTGAGCTGTCCATGTCAATAAGTATAGAGATGTCTAGTTTCACTCAACATCTATTGATTCGTTTAGATGATTTTTACTAGACAAATTTTCAAGTAAACCCTACGAACCTGGTTTTTTTGTTTCATCAAATTCCAATCTAGAAATGAGCCCAATAGCTTTGTGGGATTGAAAGCAAATGACTTTCATTATGGCCAAAACCTGGAAATTAATGATGATTTCTTTTTTTCCTGCGTCATGCATGAGTAAAAACCATATTCAAAAATTGGTTAAATTAGGCAATCCTAAATCAAACCTACTATAAAATTCATTGCTTGTGGTCAAATTTTATAACAAACATTTTCCCTAGCGCTTTGTGAGCTAATATTCTACAAATATGACGAATTAAACATTATAGAAAGCAAGAAGTGATTCATTGTTAATGAGGAAGGCAAAAATTGATAAGTGTTAGTAATATTGCAGAAAATCAACAAAAAACAGTAATTTGATTTAATGAAAGGTGCTTAGTTTTAATAACAACAGTAATGTTATAAGAATTTCATCAGTATACATCTTGCTTTCCCAGATAACATTGATTCCCTAGAACAACTAATCCGTCGTCTGGCTTTTCCATAACTTTTCTTTTCTTCGAGTGCATTTATCAGAATCCTTTGTCAGGTGGAAGTCACAACTCATGAGTCCTTTAGCTTACTCTCTCGTATTTCACAGTCTATTTCCCTTCAGGCCGATCATCAATCTTCAATGTCTTTAATTAATCTTTGTATTTCCTCATCTCTATACAAGGAAATTGGCATTGTTCTCTTTCCAACTAGAGATAATGATATAACTTTAGATGGATGCTTTTATAAGTTTGGGGATAT
>JAQGAA010001354.1:0-16012 GCA_034696425.1 Isotoma viridis | reverse complement strand
TTATATTCATTCAACTCATTCATCATACTCATCATATAGTATATGGTTGTATAGGTACAATTTTTTATTTTAGTAGTATTATAGTAGTAGTAGTAGTAGTACAAGTAGAACCCTTCATTCATGTCGTCTTTTGTTTAAATAATAAATAGAAGTCACGGCAAGTTGACTTGTCCAAACATCTTAAATTGCAACTTAAACAAAATGGTTGCGAAACGACAACATACGCACAATCTTCTCTTCAAATACATCATTTTTTAAAACGACGACAGAAGTAAACTTGTCACCCAAATATCTTTTCTTCATTAGGTTTTTTCTATGCAATATTCGTATTCTTTCTTATACGTAATTTCACCCTATTGCATTGTTATTTTAATCTTAATTTCAAAACTTTACCTTCAATCCCTAGTCTTTCAAGTTAAAAAAAAAGTTTCTAATCAAGGTAATTTCACTTTTGTCCGGCCAACTATATATACTATTTAAAAATGTCATTTCAATAATTAAAAAGTTACAGCCGAGGATCCTAAAAAATATGAAATAATGCGAAAGCCTAAAGCAAAATTTAAATTAATTGATATTCCTTATCCTCATCATGTTTTAAATAACATTCATCAACTTATGAAGAAATATATAATTTACGCCACGCATCTAAAGAAACTGGATTCCGACTCTGACTCCTTTTGCATCAACTCTAACTATACAACCTACGATACGACTGATTACGATCTGCTACTGATGGCGAATGAAGACTGACGAAGATTTGGTTCGGGTATTTAATATATACGAGAAAAGACTTCTCTCAGCCCTTTCTTTCCAAGATGCTATTTATCTTTGTCGTGCGTTTTTGTCATGAAGTTTTTTTCATCTACCTGTGCCTGTGTATTAGAATACGATATGATGACATGTGTTGCTTACGAGACAAAAAGCAAATTTAAATGTGTTGTATGTATATTACTATCATTATTATATTACCATCGTATCGTCTCTTTTTCAACTAAAACACATTTCACATTTAGCTTCAAGATATTCGATTATCCATCACCAAGATTACATTTGAGTGTATTAGTCCTGCCTATGATGCCTGAATGTTGTCGTCTTTTTGTTTGGTGTCAGTTTTCACACTCGTCATTCTTTACTCCTCGTCTCATCATCAAGGAAAGACATTCAAGCCAATAACTCCCATACGTATCAACACACAAGCTACATTTTAGGTGAATAAGCACTTCTCTTGCAAATTCTACTTTTGACACGTTCTTCATCGATTTGAACTTATTTTTAAAATTCATTGTACATTGGCTATTCCACTTTTTTATTCGTTTTTGGAAAATTGGCAGGAATATGAATCCTTACGTTTTACATTATAAAGCAGTTTCATTTTTGTTTTTATTTATTTAACATTTTCGAAATTTAGCTCAACCAATTTTACATTTAAATTAAAATTTTTTTAAATTTAGATTTTTAGTAGAGATAAAATTTTATCCTAATTTTGAGTCAGAAACGTAACCAAACCCCTTCGCATTAGTACACACGATGTCTTCAGTTTTCTCGTCAGGTTGAGTAACAACGAAGTTTAAACTCAGTCGTCAAAAATAGCTGCTGAAAGTAACCCTCTTCCTGATATGACCTGATGTTGTACCAAGATATGAAAGAAAATATCCTGTTATATTCGATATTCAAAGTTTAAAACTTGACACATGATAATGGCAGGAAATGGATTGGAATACTGACTGACAGTCCTACTAACGGACAAGGATTCGTCCCAGGCTGACTTGAAAAAAGCTTAAACATTTTGATTACTTCGTTTGAGTCTGATGCCATAGGAAAATTTTAAAAGAAATGTTTTTCAAAGTAATTACATTCTGAATTCATTGCAGAATTTCGATTCCCACAGCCTTAGAGAATGTTCCTACTAGAATGCATCTGTGATAGAGAAATGTTCTGTAATAAAAATGAATCTGTTAAGTACTTCAAGAGGTCGAAATCCTTAACACATTTCTTGTAGTTTTGAACATGGGTAGTACAACTCACTTGTACATTTTTGAGTTTCTAGCTTGATGACAAGTTTATCACTCTTTTGAAGGAAAATTATTGGGAAGTGTTCAATGGGCGACTGTAAAGTTGAAAGTCTACCCATAAAAATCTATTTCGATATCAAGCATTCATGGATGACTTTCTTGTGCGATGATCAGCCTAAAACCTACAGCTTTATCATCCATGCACCAACTAATTCATTTTTCAAAAAAGTTAAATTTTTTATATTAATTGTTTTTATTTCAACATAATTTTTATCCTAAAGGAAAATAGTTTTAAAATTTACAAAATAACAATTAGTTCATCATTTTAAAAGACAAGATAAGTCTACCAAATCTGAATTAGTTAAGAAATCCTTCATAATGGCTAAAACATACTTTTCATGCACACTCTTCTAGTTTTACACTAAAATATAACCAAAATACAAGTTAATTTGAAAAATTGGTTTTCTTGTTGAACAACGCCTTAAATGGATAAAATGACTCAAAAAATTATGAAAGAATACAAATGTTAGCTCAGGAGTAAAAAAAGAAAGCCATTCAAAAGGGTCTGACTGTAAAGAGAGGGTTGTTTACCGCATGATGTGATGATGATAATCCTTTGATGTAACCCATCTGTTGGTATTACTTTATCCCAACTCATCTCTCCTCTCAATAAGTAACACACATAATATACAAAAGACTTTTCAAGAAAAGTTTCAAAAGGAATGATGAGACCTTATAGTAAAGTAAAGACAGCTATGTTAGCAATTTCATCTTCATCTTTGAAGGTGAAGGTACTCAAGGAAGATTTCTGAAATGTTCGTGATTTTAATGCATTAACTTACATAACACACAATTCCTCAGAGGATTTCCAAATTTCACCCTAGCGTCCATACCAAATAGATGAGACTTAACCTTACCAAGTAAGATATTAGAGGTTAATACTTCCTAAATCCCAAAGTAACCGGCTGGTCGACCTTATAAATCAGTGTTATTGCCATATTATAGTCTATCTCACCCCATTTGGGGTTAAATGTTTACCAACTCCCATGATGTATGAGGGAAAACAAACCCTAAAATTCCTTAATTTAAGTCAGTGTACTTAGTTTGAGAGAATCTTGACATAAAAACTATGTTAGAATCTACCTTAGCCGATAAGTACTTTTATTCAGTTTTTCGGTTTAGTAGTATCACTTATATAACATTATTATATCATACTCGGCATCCGAATTGGTTTAAGAGAGGATTTGGCACGGGAGAAAATTTACATTCTTTTGGCTTAAAACAGGCTTTCGCAATTTTTGAACGGCACTTAACTAGATATCCATCAATCTCTGCTGCTGACTAGAAGATTTTGGAAGAAGAAGAATGTAAACCAAAAGAATCTTAATTCAGCAGATTCTGAAAAATTCTTGAGGAAAAAGAATTTTGTAAGTTCACTTTTACTGGCTAAATAATAAATTAAGACAGGTCTTTACTCTAACTGCTGACTATGTTGTCAGCTCATATTAGTCAACGCTATGTAAATAAGTTTAACAGAATGGACCTTAATAAGCAATTACGAGCTTTTACACTTTTCACTTGAGTGATTGATGAATTGATGAATAGTTAGACTTAGATATTTTTTATCTTCTGTGCATAAAGTATAATCAATGGGATGCTAAAATAGATATGCCATGGTTTGAAGAATGGTATCTGGGATTGGGACAAAAAACTCTAATTACTCTTTAATCTAAATTTTCTTGTATATTGAAACCTTTAATAAAGGGGTGTGTTAACTTTATGGATGTGAGGTTTTTTCAAGTATTCAAAAATGTTAAGCATCAAGTAGGTTATTTGAATGTAAATTTATCAAAGAAATGCAATAATTTTAAAATTAAATACTTAGTTTTTAATTCTTTTAATGATTTTTTTGCAATATTATGAAACCGTGAACTTGTACACTGTAAGATTGTAGGGGACAAAACTTCCCCTACGGTTTAATGTTGGTAAATAGAAGCCTTTCAGAATTATAAACAGTGAGTCCGAAATTCAAATAATAATTAAATAAAAAAGTAAGAATGCAATATTCTTAAATTTTTTATTGTAAGACATTTGAAATGTGCAATGCAGGCAGACGACATGCGACATTTACATCGTAGATTTGGATTTCACAGAAGTAGCGAATTGGAACTTTTATAACCTGAACGAACGAGTAGCATGTTGCTGACGTGGGGTCGGATTAATCTCTCTGTCTTTCTAAAAAAAATCTCATCACATGGAATTAAAAAGGATTATCTTTGTGATTTGACTTGAGACATAACTCTGTAAAGCCGTAACTCGTTATGGTAGGTGCTCACGTTTTAATCACTTTTGATAAAACGGTCGTGCTACTATCAGAACTTGAGTTGTGTCTTACACAAGGAACTTAATGTATTTGGTTAAACTGATGATACATTATAAACATAGAGTTTTTAGTTATTTTGACTTAGCAGCTCAAGATCATTATACTTCCGGAATACAAATAGCTTAGCATGTATCATTATGATGATGATCATCAGCAACAGCACATCATCTCTATTGTCTCATGACATGAGGTACGAAATAGATTTTTTACGCTCACCCAGAAAAAAAGAAATCCCTTTCTAGATGGGATTATGTTTTGGGACATACTCAGTTGACAATAGCTAAAGAGAGTTTTTTTGTCTTCAATCTTCATTTCCGGTCGATGTCCCCTACACGTCCCCTTTTGTCTTTGAGCAACCCGACGCTTCCGAAAAAGGATTCTTCGTGTTCCTATTTAATGACTTTAATGGGTACGAGGACTTTAGTAAAAACCAGGAGCTATTTCTTGTATTTTGGAAACGACCCAGAACATTGTAATTGTTTTAACTTTTGCAGTATTTTGTTTCAATGGGAGGACAGAGGTCAAATTTTTACTATTTCACATCCTCTCTTAAAGTCATCGTATTTCACGCTAGACATGAAAAACGACCTGCCAACGGACAGTTTCATTCATAAAAATTGTAGTAGTAGAAGTAACAACAGATTTTAAAGAATTCTTTTCCATTCTGACTTCAAATAGTTGTATGTAGATCCTCAGCCTAGGGGAACTTAAAGGAAGTCGCCAAGAAGTCTGGCAGGTTTACTTTACAAGTTGTAGTGTACGCCACAAATCAAACCTTCTGACCAAGGCTTCGGAGGGCAGGAAAGGTATTCATTTGTCTGAATTTCTTTGGACACTTCAAATAGAATTAAATAGTACCAAGGGTTGGGCCAGTACTTAAAAGGCCACTTGACTCCTTTTTTTGGGTGGTATCATGTTTACTTTCTTTACTTGTACCTTTACCTGAAGGGACTATACACACTATGTACTTGATAAAATATTTAATCTATGCTTTTGTATTTTGGCCTTTAAAGGAAGTGTTAATATGCCTTACAATTGTTCTTCTTTTGGTAGCATTTATGCCATGACCAAGCAGTTTCAAATACTGGATATGTACTTGCCAGACTTTAAGGAGCCTGCTGTCAATCTTTGAAGATTGAGATGCAGCCTTCATTATTTCTCAACAAAATTCTTCAGTTTTATATCAATTTTCAAATTCCTTAGCTTTTAAGTTATTTTTTTCAGAAATATTAAATGCCCCCTATTTTAAAATAGGATTGGAATACAAAAATTAAAAATATCATTCCTATTCCTTTTGTTCAATATCAGTTGAGAATCTTTATTGTAAAAACAGGTCGGAGTTTTAACTCGAGTCAAATAATATTTTTATGTCGGAAGCTTTGGAGATAATCCAGGAAATCCCAAAATCAGATAAACGACCATTTAAAAAGTACCCCTACTAATACATTTTGTATCATAGTCTAAAATTTCATCGTATTTCCAGTACTTTGTACATGGCACTAAATATATGGCACTTTTTGAAATTAAAATTCTGTTCAGTTAGACCAGCAAGCATTGCAAGAATAAATTCAATTTTCTAGTTATAGTTACCTAATGTCTACAAATGATTGCTTGCAAATCAAATAATATGAAGTATTGACTATATAAACTACAAAACGTGACTCGTCTTTTAGAATAATTATGCTAAAGAGGTATCAATTATTGTAGAATCATTCTCCCTGTTCAAATTCTGAAGAATTTTAAGTGAACCTTTAAAAGTATCTTTCAGTAGATCCAACTCAGTTCTACAACCGGAATGAAAGTAGCCCTGAACAACATCAAGTGCCAAGAATCTGATCTATACAATAAGTGACGTTTTAAAATTTCAAGTGAGTACAACTAAGGCCACACCAAGAAAGTTTTGATATTTGTGTTTACTGAGACTTAGGTCAAAATAGATGTTTACTCTTCATAGATATTTAGCTCATATTTACCCTTTACTAAATATTTAGAGGCAGCCAACAAGTCTTATCCTATTTTTTATTATTTGTTTGATTACTGCTAATAGGCAGTACATGTAGTAAAATGACTGACAGATATGAGACCGGAGTATAATAATAATCAGGTAGAAAATTATATGATTCAAACTTAACTTTTAAAAGCTGATCGTATCCTTTTTTCTAATAAATACAGCAAGGGCTATGCTATAGAGGCATAATTATACCGAGAAGTAAGAAAGCCCAAAAAGCAGTAGCAGACTGCTTGGCTCCACTTCTGCTTCTTCATATTTATTTCAAGTGTCATACAACTTCTTGTGTATTTTTTAAGAAAGCATATCCACACAATTCTCGTTCATTCAAATCCACACGTATGTACTCTTTATGAATGAAAAAGTCAAGAATGGATAAGTTGTTTTGGTAAGAGAATTTTTTTCTTTGAAAGATTTTATTTCAAACTCCAGAGGTAATTAGTCATATGCCACGCATGTTAGGCTTTCCTACAGAATTATAATGTAATTTTATTTATCTAAAAAGAATAATAAAATAGATTTTTTGTAGTGTAATGCTACTAAAGCTATTTGATACCTTTTACTCACTTCAACTTTGGGAAAATAATGATCCTGCATTTTGATGAAAGTTTTTTTCCTTTTAATATTCAGAAAAGCACCAGAGAGTAAGTAGGTATTTATGATTTTGTGAATGAGATGCTTACCTCAACTATTGAACCCATGAATTCGAAAAATCTACCACATTAGCAATAATTCATATCATTCATTATTTTTTCATATAGCAATTAGCTGAATGGTATGAGAATGATATTCTGGCTGCAGGATATTTTTTTTGGTGATGCTTTGTACTGACCTTTGGAATTTATCGTCCAAAATTATAGATAATATTATGACTTTATATAATTGAGCGTGAAAAATATAACCTGTGCTAGAGTTTGTAAATAAAGTTATAATATTTCGACAGGATATTTAAACAATAAACACTGTTTATTAATAAAAACGGCTTTATAGGAATATATGTTTAAAATGTATATACGAATAATTACTCCCAGAAAGCGAGATTTACCATGAGAATATGAGAAATTATATTTTTTGAATGAATGGCTGTGTGTATGGGTTTGTCCAATACGTTAAAAATTTGAGTAGCTTATTTAAATACTTAAGTACTTATACTCAAAGGGTTATAGACAATTTAACATGGTAAGAGGACTTTTGAAAAACCTTAACTATTTAATGCCGAAATTTCGATTTCGAAGACGAATCCATATTCAGGAAATACATATCTTCCTCTAAGAATAATTAGTTTTTAGATGTTATCATTGTCATTTTATGCAGATTGCTGTGCTTCAAAGCAACGACTAAAACCTAAAACAGACACGCATATGATTTAGAGTGCAAAAAATCAACTCGAAATTTTATTGTCTAACCTAACAGTATTACGGTTATGCATACATAAAGTTTTAAAAGTTTGAAAATCTTTAAAACCGTTTCAAGATAACGAGCAACATCTACCTCAACGGTTCAGAATGAACCCTTTCCCCCGAGAAAAGAAATACAGCTCCTTAAATGCCCTCTTCGAAAAACAGAGCAGCTGCATAGACTCTTGTGGTTCAACTTTGTGCGAGATGGGGTGGCCAACTGGCTTCAAGATTTACGAAGAATATTACTCTATTACATCTAAACTGAAATCACCAAGAGAAAACTTTTTCAATCCTACAAGTTTTCATATCTTGGATTACTTTCCCTAAATCTTCTATGAACAAATTTCTAGAGAAGTTAACACTTAAACAACTTCAAACTTGAAGAAAGTATATTATTTTCCCTTATTTCATGTAATATAATTCAAGCTCATTAATCTACATTCACCTAAAGACCAAAGTTGAGAACAAATGGTCGGATTGTTGAAATTTTTCAAATACCTCCATCCCACTTTAAATGTTCAAACCTATTATAATCGAATGATAGAATTAATGTTAACATAATGCTTTTAAAGTTTTAAAGTTATTTGCTGCCAATTCTAATAATTCCTTTAGAATTGTACATTAGAGTAAGTGACAGCTGCTTAATTCCTTTAGTATAGTAATCTTGTTCCTTGAGTAATATTCTTTAAAACTGTGAATGTATTGCAATATTGCAAAGTAAAAAGTGGCATTATGCCAATATGATCTGGTTAAAATGAAGCCAACACCAATCTATTCCCGATCTCTTTTAGTATCCAGGGTTGAAAGTAGAAACACATCAAGTTGAATCATTACTTCCGACCAAGGATGAGTATATATCTGTATATGAATCAAGATTTTTATACATTGGATATTCAATTAGGCTTTTTGTTGGCTTGTATAGTAAGTTAGTTAAAGTACTTTTACTCTTATTTATAAATATTTGGTAGGTAGTTTATGCATTTCGGCAATAGTAGTAGTGGTAGTGGTGTTGATAGTATCAGTTTGCAAATCTAACTTTAAAACCATGTGACCATTTCATATTGACGCTTGAGATAGGGCTCATCCCAATTTCTATAGGGAATTGTATTCCGAAAAACGGAGTGTGTCCTCAATATCTACTATGCTATGTGATAATACTTAATAATAGGACACCAGACAGTAGAGATTCAATTTTAGTAGAGTTCTGGTATTCAAGTCAATTTGACACGGTTTCAAACAGGTTTTGCACACAAGTGAATTCCATGTCTTGAACCTTTTGAATTGCAAACAAAACCACTGTCTTTCTTAATTGCAATTGTAATTGACCTTGAGAGTTTCTAAGGGTTTGGGATTATCAGTCGTATTTTCACTTCCAGGTCAAATTTCAGGTAAACTTCATGTATTTGAGTTTTGAGTCATTAGGTCAAGGCAAAATTTAATATCATACTAAATAACTAAGTGAAAAAAATCCCTGTGTAGTTCTCCATTCAACGTAAAGTAATGGAGGACCCTTGCATTATTAACGATTCGATCCTTGCAAAACCGGATCCTTTGTTGAATGGGAATTTGAAACTAAATGGGGTCTCTAAGTTAAATGGAGTCTCAAAACTGAATGGTGTTCTGAAAACAAATGGAATTTCAAAGCTCAATGGACTGAATGGAGTCTCAAAACTTGGAGTGAATGGAGTCTCAAAACTAAATGGCATTTCAATGCTAAATGGATTAGCTGAAGAATACGAATTCAACAAGTGGAGAAAGCCGTCAGTAGACTTTGAGACTCTTGCAATCTCGGATACAATTGATCCTGGAACTTTCTCCCGGAATTCTATGGTCATACCTATTGTCACGTCTTCTGTATTTATTAGTCATGGACCTGCATCGGAGCCCATCAATTCAGTAAGTAAAAACATTATACTAATTTATCAGCTACCAATCAAACCCGCAACTCAGCTTAAATACTTTGTGTACCACTATACTAACGCTTTGACTTGAAACTGTGTGGACTAATTTATGAATTCCAAATTATTGTGTACACAGCCACTGAAAGTTTCATGATGGACTTTAGGGGTTTCATTACGGAAGGTGTGGCAATCCTACAAGAGATCACCTGGAAGCGTGTATGGCTTTATTGGATGGGGCAACTCATGGTATTGATCTTTCAGTCAATTTTATTTAACACTAGGAGTAAACATAATTACCTGGCTTAAAAATACAAAGCGTTGATAAATTTATTTCATGACCTTTGTTCCCTCCTTAGCATTGGCGTTTTCATCTGGAGTGGCTGGAATATCTGCAGTAGTGCAAACTTTTAAACAACACGATCATATTATTTACATCCAATGTTCAAATGGGGACTCTGACTGGTTGTTTCGAAACAAGTGGAAAGATTTTGGAATGGAAGTTGACTTCGTTTACAGTAGTGAATGTGAGAGCATTTTGCAAGCTATCAAACCCAACACAAAGGTAGGAGATTTTGTGAGACAAGAAGTTGGCTATCTCTTTCGTATGATATTACATTTGACTCCCACGCTTTTCATGCACCCACTCTCATCTACTCGTCCATAGTATATTTAGCAAATTTAAATGATACTTTGGATATCGATGTTTAATCGTTTTTTTGGATATCCATATGTTGAGAAGTAGGGCTTTTTTTAAAGATTATTACAACGGTTGAGTAGCTTAATATTATATGTATCATAAAATAACTTTATGAATATCTTAGGCTAAACCACTCTTGTCCTACAGTATCAAAATCACCCTGTTATATTATTTTTAACAGCTTTAAGAACTCTTAAATATGAGTCATCATGATGATAAATTTTATCTCGGTGTGGTTCTACCACTTGTGTCATTAATAAATAGGAACTAAAATGAACTCTTTGTTAGGTTTATTTGCGATAGGGATCAGAGTTTTTTAACACTTGTTCATGTCCGTCTCCTTCTGCTTCTATTTCTATATGTGAAAGTATTTTGACGTCATTTTACTATTTAAAAATATAGGCCGTGTGGCTTGAGACCCCAGCAAATCCTACTCTGGCAGTGTCTGACATTGAAAGCATATCAAATGCAGTGCACAACGCCAAGAAGGATGTTCTCATTGTTGTGGACAATACATTCTTGACACCAGTACTTCAAAGACCTTTGGAGCTAGGAGCTGACGTTGTGGTTTATTCTTGTACCAAATACCTATGCGGTCATGCTGATGTAACGATGGGGGTTATTACCACAAACAACAAAGAGTTGTATAAAAGAGTTCAAGAAAATCAAATATGTAAACGGTTCAAACTGTAATGTTAGCAATGCTTCTTTGATTATTATAGAATTGTAATGATTCAAGGATTTTATTACAACTTGTATTATAGGTTTGGGTGGTATACCGTCCCCCTTTGATTGTTATCTTATGGTACGAAGCCTAAAGACATTACCTTTAAGGATGAAACAACATTTCAAAAATGGGCTGAGAGTTGCACATTTCTTAGAAAACCATCCTTGTGTTTCCGAAGTTTTTCACCCAGGTATTTAGTTTTTAAGCCATGAAAGATTGGTACGAGTAAAAGACTAGATAGTATTGATTGATGTCGATTCATTTTGCTTTAGGTTTGAGTTGTCATCCACAACATGAACTAGCTTTGAAACAGCAGTTCGGTCATTCTGGAATGGTGACATTTCTAATTAAGGGAGAACTCAAAGAATCAGCCATGTTTTTAGATTCCTTGAAAATCTTTAAAAAAGCTCCATCCCTTGGAACAGACGTCAGCATAGCAAGCATTCCGTAAGATAAAACCTTGAAAGCTTCAAAACAGCTTGATAAATTAATGTAATAATTTATGACATTTTATAGATCAAAAGCTAGTCATTCATGGCTTCCAGAAGTTGAGAGACTAAAAGTTGGCATAACCGATAGCATGATAAGACTCTCAGTTGGATTGGAAAGCTCTAAGGCTTTAATGGAAGACTTAGATCAAGCTTTAAGACGAGCAGTGCCCATCTGGATTTGACATTTAAATGATGATTAGTTGCTATATAAAAGCTAAAATGTTGTAATTTCAGAGAACGCTCAACTTAAGGCTAAACCAAACAAATGTAATAATGGCTTTTCTAGTCCCCTAATTAATCTATCATCAATCTCAATTCGCCATGATATTTTAATCGTAGTTGTATTCAAATCATTCGGAATACTTGCTTCGGGTTGATTTGATTTGCCATCCCCTTATAAGGGACTTACCACATCCAAGCACAAATGTGCCATCCGCAATCTGTACTTTTAGGTATTAGCAGTCTCTAATAATTTTTCAAATCGCATAATTCATTATAAAGCTTATAGTTCGGAATGGGGTTTACGTTATAAAGGGGAGATACCTGGTAAAGGGCTGTGTTTAATAAGTTAAACTTACTTCAGGATGAATGTATTAAAAAATCAATATATAGTATTCGAAACAGCGTACATATAATACATCTTGCTCTGAATACAGGGTATTTAAATAGAAAGATAACATTAATGCCGCTAGTGAGAAAAAATAAATCATTCATCAGGACATGAAGGGACTCAACTAAAGTCCTTTTCAGTGATTTCTCTCGACGATGTACATTTAATTGCATTTGAAAATTCGCAATTTGTGCCAATGTACCTGAATTCACAGTGATCCAAAAAACGGAGAGTGATTTAGAAGGAATTTGTGCAATAAATCTGAAAAAATAACATTAGTACAGGCTGAGCTTGAGACCTATGTAATAATAATAGAATAATTGCAAAGCTTTGATTGTAAAAGAATTATTATACGAGCTTCCAATAAATAGTTTTCTAGGGAATATATTTTTGCTGCTTATACAAAATATTGGAAATGAATGAATAAAAAGCACATTAAATAACGAGTTAAATAAACTTCGTAGTCTATGGATGTATTATTTAAGCAACTTTCTCCAAAATATCATACACAAATCTAAATTTATTCAAAAAGATTTATGATAATCATTTATCATAAATAATCATAATCTCTTATGAAAAGCTTTCATTCGATTCTTTATTTAATAAACGATCTTTTAGGTAAATATTAAAATAATAGCTTTTTATAATGACATATTAATAAATTATTGCTGCATCCACATCTCATCTAAAATTAGTAGACATCGAGGAGTTTCGATGAGAAAAATGCTATCTTCAGAAAAATAAACGTTGTCAGTCAAAAGCCTTTTCAAAGCAATTCTCGGATTTAAATCCCCTTCAATTAACGTAACTTCTCCATCCAAGTCACTATTGTCATCTGAAGTTGGATCTTCACATGAAGTAAAATCATAATTCGAATCATCAGTATTGAAGGAAATTACTTCGACGTCGTAATAAGACTTTGGGATCGGGAAGTACAATTCTGATGGGATCATTCTTTCTTCCAGTGCTGATCTTGGACGTCTGATCTTCCTTATTGTTGCAAAAGGTGTGTAGGTATTATCAATACCTGTATTTCTAGCATAGTTATCTAAGAGCTGATGTCGTTTATATCTGAAGAATTCTTCAACATTTTGTGACAGTTGCCTTCGGTCATCATTAATTTCTTCATGCGTTCTAACGATTTGCTGGCAGTGAGGACAAAACGTAATCGTGCAAAACGCGTTACATGGATCTTGAAAATTGGAGGAGAGAGCAGTGTCATTTACATATTTAGATCCTAATTTCCTAATCCACTATTTTCTTCCATTTCATTGAAGTTTTTGTAGCATCCTCTTTTGTTCTTCTAAAATATGATAGAAAAGTGTCTTTATACGTGAGACATGAGACATCATACTTGAGAATAATTCACGCGTCATGTAGAATAATAAGAAATTGAAGGCCTTTACGTACACATAATCTCAAGCCCATTTTAACTGATTTCCTTCCTTGATATGTTGTCAATGAAAAGTAAGTAGCATCAACCTAAATAATAAAGCTATTTTAACACTCTAGGTTAGTTAACTACCGGCTTGACATTACAAACAAGTAGAAAATTCAACGAACTGTCCGATTACAAGAATTACTGAATCTTTACAAGTGTTCAAAAAGATTCCACTATTTTCATGAAATGAAAACCATAGTGTCAGGAATACCAATACAAAGTTTCCTCGGAAATTAATCTCTAAAGAATTATTTTTATCAATGTCGTTTTTTCCATTTTTGGCCTAAGCTTCACATTTTATGGTAGCACTAGTCTGGAATTGAAAATACTTCAACATGTAGTTGTTATTAATAGTGTAAATAAACATTTAAATGAGTCATTAAAAACTTAACCCAATGTATGATTTAACGGCCGTTACTATCAATACAATTATTTGGTCCTCAATCATTATAATGTACAAATTAAAACTAATTACTTACTAATTACTTATCTCGTAAATAATAAACGCTAAATTAAATACACATATACTTTTAAAAAGTCTGGAAATTATATCTTTAGCAATCAATTTATTTCTGAAAATAAAACCAAGCACTACTAAAAAAATCTAAAAGGACAGGAGAAGCTTTGTATATTGATTTTGGATGAAGACACACCAAAAATGTTTTTATAGTCTTGAGAAGCGGTTGGTAAGACTTTGGAAAGTCTCGTGCCATGTAGCATTTCACTTTGACAGTTATGGTGCAATTAGGAAGCTATTATACATGCTCACATGAACTTCAGCACTTTCAAACCTCTTTTTCTCATCATCTCTTTAGTCTCTCTTTCTCTCAATTCAAAGAAACATTTGGAATTTTCTATGAAAAACTGAAAATAGTAACCCTCATTCATTACTCCTATCATTACACATAAAGTACTATAGAAATAGGATGAATCCTCCTCCACAATTACACCATGTTATTATCTTGTTTACATCCTAGCGACTTATATGAAGGGGTTGTGGTCTATGTTGTTAGTGCTTCGTTGGTCCTGGTTCACCTCAAGCATTCAAAAAATTTTATTCTTTCCTATTTTTTAATAGCATTTCCTCTACTTCAGATACAACAAATTAACGATGCACACATCTCTTAACTCAATCATCGCCTTCTGAATTCACACACAGGCCAGAGCTACCATATTTCATCCAATTTTCATATTTTACAAGCTAACTACTTGACAGGAAAGGCACACGTAACAAGACAAGAGTTCATCTTCAGGCACAAGACTCAAAGCCCTATCTGCATCTAATCATTTTCAGCTCGTATTATTATCTGAATCTGAATCATTCATTCAGTTTTCTTCACTTCAAACATTTCACTTCGCACGATATTTCCCTTATATTCAACTCTTTGATAACTTTACAACTATATTCACCCACACAGACCTGACTAAAAAAGAACTTTCCTTCTTTTTATTGTATTATTACAATCTCGATCATCATCATACAAGGCTTTGCCTTTCTAATCCATGAATCCAGCTGGATCCAGAACAAGTCTTAATGTCAAATCCTTAAAGATCTCTTTATATCCTTATTAAAATCATTTTGCGCTTTCATATGCGTGTTGTACACCACAGTACCGCTATTGATTAGAAAGTTTCAATAAAAGAGCTCGTTATTTCATTTATACCCGTGAATCCTACCAACTTCTGAGGAACTATAAGAATAAGTCTGTAATATGGTGAAAATGAAAATGATGATGGTAGTGATTGTTTTTTGTATTCTAAAAAATCATCCTGTATTTTATCAGTATATATTCCCTATTACTAAAAAGTATAGAATGTGATCATAAAGCTGATTGTAATGTAATGCAGAACCCTGGGAAATAGAAGGTTTTCTTGAGTCTCTCTACTTTACGTCGATCAAGATTTCATATGTTCTGTATCGATCAAGTCATAAAATCTGGTGTCTGCCTCTATAACATTTAAAGTTAAACCCCAATTTCAACCCTTTGTTTCTTTATTCTTGGCAACCTGACTACTACTAACTATGAGTTCGATGAAATGGTTAAGCAACAAAAAGAATTCTGTTCTCGAGGTTTTCCACTATTACATTGATTATTGCAGGCTTGTCTTTAGTACAAGGCAATACTATTATTCCACTACTCGTAGGGAAGACTTCAATATCAAAGAAGATTTCAAAAAAAGACAGCTGGCTCCAAATGCTTTACTTTCCCTTGGTATCGTTGTTGTTAATCGTAGTGTAAGATTTAGAGGTTAAATTGATGCCCCTCTTGATGGAAATCATAAACCTAGAGTATAATATAGTTCACGCCAAGTCAAAATGCCAGCGGGTACATCATTCCATT
>JAQGAA010001353.1:0-16016 GCA_034696425.1 Isotoma viridis | reverse complement strand
GATGATGACGAAGCGCTTTATGTCGGAAACTCTGGACGTATTATCGTTGATCGGATTCAGGTAAATATCTATTTTATGTTTTTTCACCTGTAATTTGACATTATGATATTATGCCTCGGAGAGCATTATAACTACGTTTACTTTAATTGCCAATTTTAGGCTAAAATATATTCATTGGCTATGGATGACAAAGTATTTCTAAAAGATCCAGAAAACATTGAATCATATGAGTTGTGGATGGCTCATTTTGACATGGAATCTAAGAACGATGAAATATCTGAACTAGTGTCCGCAAATCCTCATCTTCAGTTGCACTATTCCAACCTCGTCCCAGATAAAGTTTCCCATTTGGTCTTTTGGCACAGATTTTATTATCAAGTTCACCTTATCGTCGAGGACGAGAAAAATCAACAGTTGAAAGAACAAGAAGAAAAGAAACAACAGTCTTCCAGCAGTCTGCACGAAAGCAAACCTGATGTTTCTACTGCAGACGAAAACAACGGTGCAGGTAAGTTGTTTTATTTTCATAAGCTCTTCGGCGGTGATAAGTATGATGGCTGAGAATCAATTGATAGCTACATTTCGAATCGCTAGGGGCTTAATCTCTTACAGAGATTTGTGGTTGGAAATTGGAACCCTGGAAACAGGACATAATATATTTATTTAGTCATCTTTAAATTGGTTAACTAAACTATTTACTATACGCTGTACATTATTTTCAAGTCCTAATTCTATCCTGGCCTTTTCAAATCAAGAACCTACGGTGATAATATCAACATGCATGGAAAATGTGAAATGTTTCTAAATGACAACATGCTTCACGGCAACTTTTAAGAGTGGAAAACGCTTTCGAAACTATTTTTTTGATAATTCGGGTATTTAATAAAGAACTGACAATATTGACATTGACTGGTCTAACCGACCTATGTTCACTATGGTGTCTTAAAATTGTTCAGCGAAGTGTAGTGTAGTTATTATCAGGAGTTTTAAGAGTCAATCCCCTTTCTGCAATAATCGTTTTATATGAGAGGAGGAATTTCTGTATTTTATTTCTCACGAGCACTTATTGACAAGCAAGTGTGGAGACTGTACTTTATGTAGGGAATAATAAAAGGCTTGTCATAGTTAATTCTAGTTCGCGTTCGCGGCGTATTTTTGATACAGATAAAAGCTAATTGAAAAATAAGAAATACTTATCACATTAAGACATAAATGATGAGAAAATCACAAGAACCTCTAAAAATTAATGACTAGTTGCAGTTGTAACCCTATGGTATCGACCTTCACCAGGCTCGTTCACATCACGGCTTTCAATATAACATTTTTGGGAACTGAAACTCCTAAGCTTAAAATCTATATGCATATTTTTTAAAGGCGGGGATCAAGGTATGATAGAAATCTCTGAAGAAGATCAAAAGCGATTGTTGGCTGAATATGAAGAAGAACTAAAGAAAGGGGACGAGTCTGGAAAACATTCACGCCGATCCAGTGGAACCCAATTGTCATCATCTTCTTCCGGCAGCTTTGCTTTTGTTACGGTAAGCAAATTTGCTAATTTTGAATTAATAGAAAAAAAATCGCTAATCGCTATCATAACAGTGCGATTTATTTGATACTAGCTATTTTTGCGTTAGAAAACAGTGCGATTTATTTGCAATATGATTACGATATAATAAATGATATATTATATAATACTAATCAAATGAATTTTTATTGCAGCATGATCCCGATACCAATGAACTTAACGTTGAATAAATACATAAGTAAAACAAGAACTTCGTCTGTTCAAAATTAGAAGCCAATATCATCGAAAGATCGAACTTACTTTTAGCAAAATTTTCGTATCCCCAATATGTGATCCCTCGCGCAAGTCAATCCTTCAAGTAACCCATGCAACAAGTATCACTCTGAAATGGTCATTTTCATTTTACTAAGTTGATCAGAAAACTTTAATGTTCTGTCATATTTAGCTCTTTTGTATGTTTAGTTAACAACAGAGTGCCTTGGACCGGAACCGCTGCATAATTTTATACATTCAATATTTTGAGTAAGTCGAGAAATAAAAAAATACATCATTCGCAAAACTCCTCATATTACACATGTTCTTGATAAGTAACTTATTTTTACTAACACCTGCAGCATATTCATTACCATGATATTAGCTATACAGTTGATTTACTTTATTTACTTCAATCCCTAAATTAAGACTACCTTAAGAATTAGACATAGCGTTGCGTTGTGAAAAACCGGGTTATACATTATAAGTATGCTTAGGTTAGTTAATTTGTGATTAGTGCCTCAAATTGAATTTCTTCACACCTTTATAGTGAATTTAAATTGTAGTGTTATATGAATCATGACTGAATTGAAGGAAAGGAGAAGTAGGACGGTAGGGAAAACAGTAGTCTAATGGTTCAATGCGTGTGTATATTCATCATGGATGGTTTCCTTTCCTGTTTTCATCAGTACTTTGTTAGCATCTGCCGTGTACACATCTTCACTGTGCTACTGTCTCTCTTTTTTGTTTGTTATTGTGCTTTTCATTTTGTTGTCTGAAAAACCATTCTCACAGTCGATCATCATCATCATCCCATCATAATTACATACATCAACCATTATAATTCATACATTTTCAACATGACATGGGCAACTTGCAGAATTACTTTTTCTGTTGCTAGTGAAGTGTAAAAAGTGGCTTTTTTGCAAACTGGATACGATCTCGGCTTTCCAGTGATTCCCCTTGGGGACTGACCCCGGGATCTCTTGTGCCAGTGAAGTTCAGTTGCACAGTGTAATCGGTTTGCTGAAGGTATTTTCTTTATGAAATGAAGAAGAATCGTGCCACTATTGGATGGCTTGGTCATGCCCTCACTGCTCTGGCTGTCTTTATCTTTGTGAGTTTTGACATTTGAGTTTTTAGTTGTAATGAGAGAAATAATAGTTTAAAATTACAAATTAGTATTTGAGAATAATTAGAATGCTCCTTTCTTAATTGGGGTTTTATTACACTTTACACCTTGCATTTCCATCATGGCTTTAATTTGGCAAAAATTTGTTTCAATTATCTTTTTAAAGTTAAATTTTCAAAATCAATTGTATTGTAGCTAAGATATAAGATATAATGATATATAGGTAAGATGATTTTTATGCAATTTTAACACATCCATCAATTTGAATTGACTTTTTTAATATTAAGGTGTGAAAAATAATGAATCTAAATACGTTATTTTGGGTGAAGGTAAAGGTATTTAGGCACTATTAAGCAGTAATTTTTTCGTATTTGATAGAAAACGGCAGTTTACAAAGGTCAGTTTGTTTGAGAGTCGGGTGCATTTTCAAAAGTCTTTAAATCCCCCATTTAAAATGAATACATTGCATTCAACTTTATTCATCATACAACTTCTTATTAGATTTCGATTTGCATGAGGCATTTTCAGGATTTTTTAGAATAAGAGCAACAGGAAGTTCATTGGCCATACTTCCGCTCTGAAATTCATTATGACCCTCATAATTCATAGGTGAACTTGATCGTCTAGTGATTACTCCTCTAATATCAATATAATAATTTACTTCTTTTTCACGCAACGATAGATCGCTGGATGCATCATAATCGGATATGTTGCATGGGTTCTCTCAACCTCAGTCTCTATCCAGAAGTTTCAGTCCGGGACTTTGGTAATGATTTTCAATTGTTTCTTCAAGACCTATATCTCTATCATTGTTGTCTTCATTATGAATCAAATCTAATCTAATTCACAACAACTTGCACTTCTTGACTTTTTTTCTGATAATAAATGTCATTTGATAGTGCAAATCTACACAAACTTGTAAAAGGAAAGACAAAAGTGAAACTTGTATTTTTTTGCATCCGGTTTGTTAGTTTGTAAAAACATTGATGAGACGGAAACGCTAATTACAAGTTTAATAGTTTTGTTCTTCAAAGTCAAGAATGTTTTATAAGAAAAATTAAATTGACTCATCAACGCTGAAATTGTTTTACGCTATTAATTTCGTATACAACAATCACAAAAATTCCAATTTGTTTCTCTAACCTTGAAACTGACATATTATTCTCATTTTCCCCATCATTTTTTTGTGAATTTACTGCATTGAGCTATATTATACTACAGAACTAATTTACTTGTACTCCTAACTGTCCTAACTAGACTCTTTTTAGCGCAGCGTAATAATAAGAAGAATGTTCATCAATTTGTGTTTAAAGTAATTTTGTGTAAAAACAACTGTCCAGCTAGTAGCATGAGTTGTTTATTCTACACAGCAGAATTGGAATTCTCAAATCTCATTTCATATAGTGGACAGTTTTATTCCACGTCGAGTACCACAAAAACTGAGATTAACACCCCTCCCTGAGAAAATATCTTGGCAATTATGTTTTTTGTGTATAAAGTTTAAAGTATAAACTCAATGTTGTAAAATGAAATGGCTTAAATATTTTTATGATTAAGAATTTATTGCTCGTTTTTTTATTGAAATACTTCTAATTCTAATTTTGATTTAGCATTAAATATTATCATGTTCTGTTAGTGCATAATATTTATATATTCTACATTTTACATTATACTAGTTGGCATGTTGCATCATTGCATGACCTTCTGCGTAATTGTCGTTGATATGACAGACCTCGGTAATATTTTGTGCCTATATTTATGTTTTAAAATCTTAAAGCGTGTTTAAATAATTATGTTTTAATTTTCTGAAAATCAGTATGGAATGGAATGCATTATTTGGTAATATTGGTAAAAAGGGTTTTAGAAAAAGATGTATCTTGGAATCCTTGGAGATAGTAATTTTTTTAAATTTTTTTAAAACGGAATTAGTTATTTTATTCAAAACGTTTACCGTTTTTAGGAAAATACGCGTATTACTCATTTCAAAATCTGAATGATGTAATATTTCAAAGATAAGAGATGTATGCTTGCACTAACAGGGTCTGAAATATGAACAAAAATTTCCCTCAAAAGAAAATTACTATAGGTTTAAAAACCTTTTCATGATTTACCTTTCGTTATTGTTTCTTTCGATATTAAAAACAAGAAAAGCTCAAAAATAGACCTATGGTAAGTCATATCTATAGGAAAAGGATTCATCAAAATTTCATTTTGACTGACATCAATGATATTTATTTATTAGTGTAATTTGAAGAATTAATGTACTTAATTCTCTATAAAGCTGCTTCACTAACAAAGTAGATCATTTCGCAGCTCAATATCAATAAAAACGAAAAAGTATCTGCATAAAATAAGAAAGGAAGTCGTCATGCAATTGAAACAGAAGGTAGAGTAGTAGTAGTAGTGTGTCCATTTGAGTGTGAAATTATTACTCATCCCTCACAAACTCAGTAAAAAATAATACCATTTGTTTTGATGATTAACTTGATAATAAAAGTGCGTACTTTTTTTTACGTACGCCTCACATGTGTATAGTAACGCCTTCATGTTCTAAAGATATCTTCATAAATACTTTTTTAAAAATAAACAGGTTTTTTCATTAAAACTGAAAGCAATAATAAATCGACCTTTAAAATGTATGATTTTTTCAACTGAAATACTTTTCATACTGGCTTCTATTTTAAAAAGAAACATACTAATTAAAGTGGGAGGTGGAATTAGGAATTCGACTTAATAAATATTAATTGCATGATATTGGAATTATAGGATGCATATCTGTTTAAGTGCATATGATAGCATGACTCGCTCCGATTTTCGACTTGAAAAGCTTCTAATTGTTCTTATCTTACAAATTAGCTCGAGTGCATCCACTTTCTTACGTTGTATACAAGTTTCTTTAAAAATGAAGTGTGCTACAGAGATAACAAGAGATAATAGCATGTACCTGAATTAATATTAAAGATGTAAGTGAATCTTAAAGATGCAAAAGATAATTATAATGTAGCCTAGAACTACTTTTTCAGCACTCATTACGATTCTTCTTAATATTGAAAGAGAACAAATACAGTAATTTTTGTAATGGTGATAATTTTATTGCCATAAGCCATATGATTTTATATAGAATGTAACAATTACTACCGAGTTTAACATGCAATTAAAAACCAAGTAGCTGGCCAAACAGTTTTTCCATTTTGTTTTATACACTTTAAACGCTGAAACATAATTAAGTTGTAAAAATACTTGACAAGCGTGTATGACTCAATTGATTAATATATTATCTACCACGAAAATTTTGATATGTTACCTATTTCAATTAGATAATGTTTGGATTAGATCTTAAATCATGAATTTTTTTCTATTTATTAGTCTTATACATTTTTCTTCAATAATTTTTATAATTTTTTATTTTTTATTGGGCAAAACAGATTCTAACTTACATCGTGATTGGAATTGGTTTCTCACTATTTTTCACTGGATTGGTAGGCTGGGTGGCAGGGGCTAGTGAGACAGCATGTATTATCAGATTGGTAAGGATCTATGCAATTTCTTTTCAATATCATCAAATATAATCTAATGAATTTGTAAGGCCTAAAATAACATCCATTATTTTACCGTTGTTCGAGATAAAAATGTCTTATAATTTGTTACGGTGAATATGTATCGTATGCGTATCACGATAAAGATATCGTACAAATTTTTGTAATTATAAAATTTTATTAAGATTTTAGAAGTATTATTGTAAAATCGAATTTGCAACAATTAAAAGCCTTCAACTAAAGACTGCGTAAAATGTTTATCATGAATACATAGAAAGTTTTGCACAATTTTGTTTTGAACTAATTACTTAGTTATATTTTATGCAAATATAACTTTAATTTTTACATTTTAAATGTTTAGTTCATAGTCATGGTTGTCGTAACGGTGACTTCGGGAATTGGTGGTGTCCTAGCCTTGCAGATCGCCCGCATCGAGGTAAGTTTGATAATCCAATTGGATTTTTTCATGATTATTTAATGAAATATCTCAAGTATCATACACTATTCCGTTGATCTTTATATGCATAAGTCATAGCGACACAAAATAATTTACTCTTCATGCTCAAGCAAATTTCAGTTAGATATTGTGCAACCCAAATACTTGAGTTAGAAATATCATTCAATCCGTCAGGTTAAGTGTACGCACCATGACCGTCACAACAATCAAAACTTCATTCAATTCAAACAATAAATATCAAAATTTCATCGTGTCATACACATCAAATCAAGGCAAATCAAAAAGTTACTTCGATCACGATACAAATCTCCAAATCCAAAGAAGTATTACTCCTTGGTTTAATATACAGCATAACAAAAATTTCCAAACGATTCGGAACTCTGATTCGAATTAATTCCAAATCTTCATAGATATTACAAAAGATTATCTAAATACGGTCATTTCGTGCATTAAAAGAAATTGCAATCTGTCATCAAGCAAAGCAGCTTAAAATATTTATATTATTAAAGCTGAAAGTTGTTGGGAAAGAAAGGGAGATACAGATTTTCATTTTTTGATGGCATTTTATAATCATCATCATACCCATCTTAGAAATATAAAACTTTACAAGTATTAAATCACCTAACAGTTAGCAATGCGATTTATCTGCATCCCAAATACCTAAAAGTGAGATAAAAATAAGCACAATTCTATAAATTCTTTACAGTAAATGTTATTTCTCATGGTAGAGAGTAGATTATCTCAAGAGTCATTTCAGCTATATGATAGAAGTATTTTATTAAAATACACTTTCAGAGAATTCACTACACACCTGTTATATTATATTATTCTCTTTATAATATTATTTCGTGATCAATTGTTGTGTGTGGCATGTCACCCTGGTATAATCTTATTTATTTAGTTACAATCCTTTAGTTCAGCTCTTTTCTTTCTCAATCTTCAGAATATACCTTCCCTGCCATGACACCTTTTATTTTAATCCTCTTTCCATTGGGGAAAAAATTATGTTTTGTATGAATCAGCTCATAATGGCAATGTAGTTTTGGCAACTTGGTAGGTAGAACTATGTACATGTAAGTAAATGATAATATTATAGACTTTTAGTTTTTTTTTTGTAGTTAGTTAAGACTTTTTAGACACTTTACTGACTGTGACTAAACAATTACCAAAATCATTCGGTCTGCCTGTGTTCTTTTCTGAGTAGTTTTTTTTTGTACCAGCTAGAAATGTTTGTAGTTAAGCCATGATGAAACTATACGGTGGATTTAGAGTTGACAAATTACTACAAAAATGTATCCTACTGAACGAAATGTCTAGTAAATGGTAAGGATCAGCTTAATCTCGTTTATTCACCTAGTTAGATTTTTTTTCGTTTGATTGTGCAGGTAAAGATTTACATGTGTACAAAAAATACGCTTCCTAGCTAAAGATTACTTTGCATATTGCACCATAGTAGCTACACTACTACTACTACCGAAAGCATATATATATCTGTCAACTTAACATCTCCAATCATTGCATCTATTGTTAGGTAACCACTTTCCCTTAATTCATTGCAGTTTTAGCCTTTTGTTCAAAATACCTTCTTAGGTTGGTGAACTAATAAATTTACTAGTCATTTCTCTTTCGCTTTAGTTTTTTTTTAAATAAAAGGTAGCAAACGTAAGGTATGTCCGTAGTACAAAAGGACGAAGACGAAACTGATCTTATTAAACTATTAAATTAAATGGACAGTAATGTAACACATGATAAAATCTGCTTGATGATGACACAGAAACAAATGGGTGCACCTTTATAGAATATTTTTATAGAATTTTCTAGATGACATACAAGCAACGATTCAAGTGTCAGCCGATAAATAAGACCAACAAAAAATGGAAGCAACTTTAGCCGTTGTCTACTTGTCTCCTATTTTGCAATTTGACTGATGGTTGCAAAAATATACGAGAAATTAGACTGACTTTTTGTACGATTTGCCTTGCAGAATATATTCATTATGTAGTTTTATGATTTCTATAAACTAACAAAACTAAATTTAAATATTGTGACTATTCCAATCCAACTCTCACATTTTACAACTTTTGACTATGAACAACATTATTAAGGATGAAATTCAATTTATTACAAAATGAATGACGAACATTTAAAAAGGGAAATTATTACTATACATTAATACTTGATTACTAATTGTACAATTCATCTTCAGCATACTTTGTAATCTCGAAAGCAAAGAAAGATACATTTCTATTTCATCTTTGCCGAACTGTACGTAGTTCTTATATTCAAATTCTGTTTTGGAATTAGATGGAAGACATCCTTCGTTTCGGATGGATGGAGGTTAATCAAAGCACACGCAATTTCATCCAGTCTTCAGTAAGAGTCCTTTTATATTTACCTAATTGTTTATTAGCAAACCCATTCATTATTTTTTGTATCATTATTATACTCATTCATTCAATCAATCCCTACCCTCCTCTGATTTGAAAAACACTATATAAAAACACATCGCTTTCTCAATTTACACGTTTCTACTATTTAAAATTTAACAATACACCTACAACCTACAACACGCTTCTTTTTTTCGTTATCCATCAGACCAGAGACCAGGATTTGTGAATAATGTAAAATCTACCTATTTATTGTATATCACCAGAGAAGAGATTACACTTACAAGACAGAATAAAAATACAACAAATAGAGAAATCAACAACTTCTACATTCCAACTTTAGCTTCGTACTATACATACCCACACTATCTATTTCTAATGTATCTTTAACTAACCTCTTACTAACAAATAAATTTACACAAAATAAATAATTAATCATAATGAATGGTTTGAGGCAAAGAAAAGAGATGCCATGCAATCTAATCCTATCAGATCACAGGCCTTCTCATGAATCCTAGATTCTAAATGAATGCATTCCGTTCGACTACTTCAACTCTTAATGTCTCCCCTTAAACTAATTAAGAGTAACACGGTCTCAAACTCAAAAGTAAAATACAATAAAGAGTCTTACTTTATTTTCACACTTTTTATCAACAGCTCCAATAATACCCAAGGACTTTAACAAATTTACAACAAAAAACCGTACTTACTATGTTTGAATGTACTAGAAAAAATTAAAAAGTTCAAACTATTTTCACACAAATTTGACATTTTAATTGCTGAATTTTAAACAGACTTTTTAATAATTAAGACTGAAAAAACTGTACAGACCTAATTTGCTTTGTATGCAATTTTATCATAATTTTAAAGCTTAAATATTATGCAAGTTATTTTAATAAGATTTGGTTATTAGTCGTGGCTTTTCATATCTGCTTGTAATTTAGCTTCCTTGTAATAAATGCCTTCAGGTAAACAAAACCTCAGAAGAATCAAAATTGCTTTGTACTTAATAAATCTTAAAAATGAATTGAAGCACAAAACCATTCATGACATATATGTTTGGTATCACAGCTTTGAATAATAAATGGATTAATATTAATACTTGATTTATTACTGTAAGAAAAATAGCACCAGCTCTCTTTTTTGCTTTTATTGGATTTCTCAGAATCTTATATTTTTTGAGAGATGAAAGAGCAAATTTGTTTGTTCATTCAAGTGAAATTCTAGGAATTGTGGTACTTACTTACTCTATATGTTAACGAATTAAAAATGAAAAAAAAATCTCATTGTATTATAATTACCTTTATAATGTAAATTACAGCACTATATCTTATAATTTTTACTACTACTATTAGTTCATGCAAGGAGGACGGGTTTGGTTTTGGGGATTAAAACATGAATGAGAAATGAAAAATGAATTTATTATTACCTACTTGTTAAAACTTAAAAAATTTGACACTTTTACAATTTTTACACAGCTCACTTGTTGCGGTTTCAAAGGACCACGAGAATTTGCAGATAATAATTACCTTATGGATCCAACTTGCTATGAAATTCATCAAGGGGAAAAACGCCTCAAGCAGGTAAAGTAGAAACGTGTGAATCAAGTGGTTGGTAGTAACGCATCACTTTAGTCTCATTTTTGGATTATTCATCTTCCGTGTCATCTTATAGTGACCACAAGGGTTTACTTGTGACCACAAAGCTTTCGAATAATTCTCTCGGCTCACACTTATTTTACCAAAATATTTCAATCCAAGTCAATAAGTCACACGTGGGCTGTTACTAAAATTGAAATTCATATGAGATGAGGATGAGAGTGACGTGGATGAAATTATTTATATATTTTTTATTATACCAATAATAACAAGTACCCTTTCTTTACGTTTATATCTAATATCTAGACAAGATTTTTTTTGTACATTATCCATTTCTACAATTTTATAACCTAAATAATTTTTATTTCATTCTTCAATGACATTAATTACTCATTCAAACGAGGTGTAAGTTTATGCTTGATAAGAATAAGAGGATATACTCTTTTTTTAGCTAAATCTTATAAATTGTGATTTAGCTTTCAGCTTATTTCTGAGGTTAAAAAAATCATCATTCATTCATGAGACTGAGTAATTACTCATAGTATTTGTGCATAGATAAGCACACATAATGCATATAAGGATATAAGGCACAAAGTAACATAAGTAATATTTACTGTAGCCTGAGTAGTTGGTACTTAATGTTAAAATGATGAGACTTCGCTTTCCACTTCATTTCCTGACACACTGCTCTTATTGTTCCTGTCTACCATGTGCCATG
This sequence comes from Isotoma viridis, assembly GCA_034696425.1. Taxonomy (NCBI): domain Eukaryota; kingdom Metazoa; phylum Arthropoda; class Collembola; order Entomobryomorpha; family Isotomidae; genus Isotoma; species Isotoma viridis. Next base: position 4,411 of record JAQGAA010001353.1, on the reverse strand, counting down.
TATTACTAAGTTTTTATTATTATTTTATTTCTTTTTCTTTTTTATCTTAAGGCAGACTTATTATTGCGGTTGCCTTTTGCTAATAATATTCAATGCGGTACTACTTTATACTGTTATTTTCAATACTGAATTATATATGTTGTTTCATTGTTAAGTTTAATTCGTTCAGGTTTACAAGTCTAACTAAGCAGATATGCACCACTTTCTTTCCGATGATAGTAAAACTTCTTCCTCTTTTTTGCTTTTGTCTTTTCCTGCCCCCATGCATTATTCTTCAGAGAGGATATCAGGTGTAGTAGGTGTATTCGTGTATACTTAGAGGCTAACTAACAAACTATTAGGAAAATATTAATGAAAGCGAATAAATAAGATAATATGCCGAATAGTAGCTACCTATTCGTTTATACACAAAACTTTTATATTCACGTTAAGTTTGTAATCTTTCGAGACTGTAAGTAAGAGTAGGCAAATATTAAAAAAACGCACGATAATATGCCAATGTGAACTTGAGTCATTAATCATTCATCCTGCTTTGATGTTGAAAGCAAATTTTTTTTATTAATTACAGATTGCAAATTTAACTGTTTAATGTAAATGTGTGATTATGAACTTTCTTGAGTGGATTTCTTATATTATTGTATTTTTTTTAACTCTCTAGGCAAGTTGTAGCGTGGAACTGAGACGTTGGTTGGAAAATAACAAATCGATTTGGGTGTCACTTATAGTAGCTCTGCTCATTATTCAAGTACTGTCCGTGATTACAGCTGCCCTTAGTCTTCATTTTTTAGCCAAAAGAGGAAAAGGCCGAAGAAACGAATCTCGTACGAGCTCCAATAGGCAATTGTATGATGATTCGGATAACACAAGTGAAAACTTTAGAGACTCCCTGTAATGACATTTGAAGTTATGAAAGCTAATGAAACAAAGCAACTCAAGAAGTTGTTGCCAACTAAACTGATATATGAACAAAGACCAATATTGCAACTACTTGTTCTTAATTATTACAATAGGTTAGGCAGAGCGTTTTATTTTTGTTTATAAAGAAAAAAAAACTTCGCAATCTTGCAGATACTATAGAATACACTCGGTAGTCTAGATGCATACTATTTTAAAAAGCTTTTTCTTTGTAATTAAAACAAAACAGTTAGGAAATTAAAATATTATTTAATTAAATAAACTCAAAAGTTTGTATGTGTATAATGTAGGTAATGTGTAATAATAATTAAGTCTTCCCTTCTTGCAACTATGCAAATGCTACTTTTTAGGCAGTTGCAATTTGCGAGAAGACCTCTGTACCTTGAATTAAAGGGAGCTAATGAGAATATAAGTAAAAAAAATTACTAAAAGTGCGGTTGCTTGTGTTTAATTGAGTTTTCAAAGATGTTAGTTGATCATGTACTTCAAAATAAATCATCAAGTCATAGATCTAATTATGCAATAGTTTAAACTGAATCAACTATTATATGATGAACATTTACTACGTACATCATATATATCTTGATGGCTCAAGTTCCAAAAATGGCAAAAACATTAATGAAAGATTGCTTTCGACATTTGCCCAACAATTATTGCAGTTTTGTTTAATAAACATGTTTAACACTTTCTCGGCTAAAATACATTAGATTACGCAGTTATTCAGTGTTATCAGATTATTACTGATTTACTCGAGAATTTTTTAAACGTACATCTTGCATTAATCGATTAATCCAACAAAAAACAGTAGTTTATAAACTTAATAAATAAATTTCTTTAGTCTATGAATAAAGAATACAAATACAAAGAAAATCAGTAAACAATACAACGAGACAAATTTTGGCTACAGTTACTAAAAATAAGTACAACTACCTTCCTTTACTTTACATATTATTTTTATATAACTCAATTGTTACAAATGTACTGCATACGACAAATTTTTCAATAATATTAGGAGATAATGTTTCAAAAAAAAACCTTAGTCAAACATTAGTCATTAGTCAAAGTCAACCAAAATCTATTACTAAAATAATTACATGAAACTGCTAGCCCACATTTTCCTAAAGCAACAGACGCAAATACAGTGAGTGCGTCAATTTCATTGAACCTTAAACAAATACATTTTTTTGAACTGAAGATTGTTATTATAAACTAGGCATTTTTTAAAGGTTTCCAAGGTGCAGTTGGGGTTTCAGTTTCTAGATTAATAGATTGGGAGCGCCTTGCTTCTTTCCTGGCCACGCTTCTTTTGCATACTTCTTTTTCTTAGGTTCATCTGATGTGTCCATGGGAGGTGGTGGAGGAGGTTGATGCATCTGCTGCTTATACTGAGGAAGCTTTTGGGGTTCATCTGCAGGCTCGATATCTGGCGCAGGATTAGGTAGCGGAAGGTCTAGTTTTGATGAAAGCGTAGTGAAAAATGGAGTCGAGACGTTGCCGTAAGAGTCAGGTGGCAAATCGTCATATAGACTGACTGAGGTTCTGGGAATATAATGTTTTACTGGTGGAGTACTTGTGGGGACTAAACCACTTTCCATTCTCGGCCGCTGATAAAAATCAAGGAATACAAATTAATTCTGATTTTTAATCACAAATGAGGAAATAGTCTTTATGGTGTAATTTTAATTGTACCTTGGACGTAGGAATGATCGTTGTTTGCACTAGATTGCGGAACCTTCCAACTGACGGATCAATGTCTTCTGGATTAATTACCTCTTCCTCCTCATTAAAAGCCACGCCCTTCTTTTTCCGTTTCAAACCCTTGCGCTTATCATCATCGGGAATACCAAGCATAGAGATCCTCCGATTATGGGCCGTATTGAACTCAGTTAAATTCTACAAAAGATGCTCTGTTATAACAACATTAATCTGTTATCAATCGAGCCATACGCTCTAATGACATCTTCATCACTTACATCGAGCTCACTATCTGTCTCTGGAAGGCCAAGAAGGGCACCTTCGCTGTCAGCTGCAGCTCTCTCTAATTCTTCCATAATCGGACGAGGACCAACGGTAGGAGGTCTTTCCCTTAAAATATACAATCGAGTAGACGCTCCAAAGTGAAATGTTGTATCAATTGGTAACTGAGTGGGTTTATTTGCTTCAAGCCGCATGCTGCCTATATATGTTCCATGGGCTGAAAAACGTTAAAAAAATCTATCATAATCAAATTTAGAATTTTTGGGTTATTTTGTAAGCTAGTACTAGTTCTGAACGCATGATTTTTCTGAGTTTGTTAAGTTTAATTTTATAACCCTTCAATAAATCCAATTCAGTTTAGTTTAATTTTAATTCACATCTATAGTAGGTACTAAAGGCAATTTCTAATGCGTATTCAGTTTTTCAATAGAATGGAAAAACAATACATTTAAATAAACACAATTTTTAAAAGATTGTAATTCCGGTAAACAGTAAAGATTCTATGCAAAGTATGAGAGGAACATTACTGCTAATTTTGCCCAATTTTGAAAACATTTCGCAACCCAATCATAAAATCGTTTAAAAAGCGTTTCAGAACCTGATTCTTTTGTTTACGAATACCATAAGGTAGTAAGCGTTTTTATCTCGTTTAGCGTAGATTAAATTACAATAAAATAAGCTAAACTAAAACAATAACCACTCATAAACTTAACATTTTCATCCCTAATACAACCATTTAATATCAAAATTAACTCTTCAAACTTACTGCTTCCAAGATCTACCAAGAACGCTCTTTCAAGATTTTTATGATAAACAAACGCCGAATGAACCCTAGAACACGAGGCGTGGTCTATACAAAAATCATTTTGTTGGGGATTTCTCCCGAACAAATAGCACTTCTTTTCATCAACCATTAATTTCTAAAAACAAAATCATGAATTAAATAAAAACTTATATTTCATTGTTTCAATTATTCATTCATTTCAAATTTTAATACCTGCACTAGCTTATCTCCTTTCATTACATCTAAGTGAAGACCCGGTGGTGGCCTAGCAGCCCTGAATCAAAACAAAAATCATAAAAATACCACTCACAAATGAAAATGACACCTCAATCTCTGCTTAACATTCGAATTTGAAAACAAAGTATTTAATAGAAATACTTACCAACTAGGGATGTCATAATGAGGGTTAGACATGATGAATTTATAAATACTTAAACGCAGATGCTAATAACAAACTGATTCATAAACTGAATCTCTTATTTTTAATAGGAAAGACAAAATGGTATAGAAATTTTGTCACAAGTGTTTTTATTCTCATGTCTCATGCCAACAACTGTCTGCAGAAAATCTCACAGACAGAGTCAAAATACGCATGTAATATAATGTAATTACATTTTAATTATGAAATTTCAATGTTGACCGTCATGGGTTATGTTGTACCACCTATGACCTAGGACTTAAGCAAGCACAGCAAGACTGACACAAGCAGGCCTTAAGAAAGACAATTGCAATGAC